>JANTPZ010009126.1:0-21623 GCA_025593235.1 Vachellia pachyceras
TTCCTCCCTAATACAAAAATACCAAAAACAAGTTTTAATTTCTGCATTTAGATAAGTAGATTAGTTCATTCCAAACCAAAACCCCATTTGCATTTTGCATAGCAAACACAAGCATAAGCTAAGAACTATTTGGCGCGCGACTTGCTTCCGGTGAGAACGACCCTGGGTTGCAACTATACAACCCTTGGAGATTATAAATTTAATTCTTGGCAATTTTCAAGGTTGTCCAACGACACTGTTTTGCGATTCGCGAGACAGGGCACACCAATCATGGGTCAGCAAGAAACAATCAACAATCTCACTATCATCAATAGAAGCTGAATACATAGCTGCAGCGAGTTGTTGCGCTCAAGTACTGTAGATGAAACAACAACTTCAAGACTTGGGAATGAGTTTCACGGAAATTCCCATACTCTGTGACAACACCAGCACTATCAATTTGGTCAAGAATCCTGTACATCATTCTCCGACAAAGCATATCGATATACGTCATCACTTCATCCGAGATCATGTGCAAAGGAAAGATATCAAAGTGATATTCATTCCAACTCATCAACAAATAGCAGATATCTTCACCAAACCGTTAGCTAAGGAACAATTCATGAACATCAGAAGGGAATTGAGAATGGTGAATCCCAATGAATTGTAAGTAATGTTGATTTACTGTTGTTTTGATGATTAATTATACTAACTTAAGTATCGGAGTGTTTTTAGCAAATTTTGCAGGTCCCTGTGCAAGCATAAGAAACAAGTTTGAGGAAGCAAAACTCAAAAACTCGAGTTATGGGAGAGAAAAACTCGAGTTCTGGTATAAGGCTAAAAACTCGAGTTCTGATGGAAGAAAACTCGAGTTCCAACACCGTTTCAGAGAACTGGAAGGCAAAGCTCAAGTTTTGGATTGCAAGTTTAGGTAACTTGAGTTTTGGAAGTTCAAAACTTGAGTTCCGGTACACATTTCTTTTCATAAGCCTAAAACTCGAGTTCTGGATATGCAAAACTCAAGTTCTGAGGCGTCTGTTCATCTGCAAGTCTCGAAACTCGAGTTCTGAGAGACCAAAACTCGAGTTCTTGACTGTTAGTCATTTTTACCTCTCGAAACTCGAGTTCTGAGAGACCAAAACTCGAGTTCCATAACAGAGAAGTCACTTTTTATCTTCAAAGTTCTGGAATTCCAAAACTCAAGTTCCACTGAACTCAGAAGCTTTATTCCCTCTTTTGTTCAAAACTTGAACCCTAACCCCTGCTTTCCCAACTCGAGTTCTCTCAAATCCGCTTCATTTTCAATAGTTACAACTGCTAGAAACCGTCGCAACCTCTTAGGTACCATCTAATCAACTAAACCCCCTTAATTTCCCTCATTATTATCCTCTTTTCGCTGCTTAATATCCTCTTGAAGCCTTCATCGCCGTTGCCTCTCATTTGCAAAAAATCTTCATTTTCTTGCTTTTTGATCCAATTTCTCCATGGCTCGTACCAAGGTAACTGCCAGCAAGTCATCTAAATCCTCTTCCAAAGCCCCCTCTCAATCCCAATCAATCTCTCAAACTCCTTCCAAACGTGTACGTATTGCCGAGCCTTCAGAGGAAGAAACTGAGATTCCTCTGGTTAGGAAACTGAGGACAGGGCCTCCGAAGTCTATTCTGAGCAAGAAAATAAGGGCAAAGAACCCATGGTTGCCACTTCCTCTCAGCCAGAGCCCATTCCTCCTGTTCATTCTGATTCAGAGACCGAGAGTGTCTCACCTTCTCACATGGCATCATCCTCTCGGAAAAAGGGATCCAGGAAAAGAAAGAAGCAGCCAGAGATTCCAAAGCCTCCTCAGGGTTACAATGTCAATACAGTAATGATTAACTCTCCTTTCAAGTTTAAGAATAGAGACCTATGCCCTGTTGTTTATGTGGATTTGGATCATATTAGTGGACTGCTAGGACAGGATGTTAAGGAGTATTTGGGGCACTATGAAAATCTGATTACTTTGCAGAATCCTTTTAATCCTAATATGGTTAGAATTTTCTATAATAATATGATTGAAAAGAATGTTATCGGGAATAAGAAGAAGGTTATAGAGTATGAGCTGCAGACGATTATGAGAGGAAGTCCCATTAACATTTCTGCCGATTGAATGTCTATTTGGGTACCGGTGATTATAGTAGGACCCTGAAAGACCTTGGAAATGCTGAGATGTTTGAGGCACTGAGGCCAGGTGAAGAGTATCAGGAGGATCATGGTTTGCATTTTGAGCCTTCCTCTATGCCACCGTTGCAAAGGACCATTCATTATGTTTACTCTCGCTGCATGGTGAATAAAGGGAAGAACTATACTCATCTCTCCTCCTCGGACTATCAGATACTTGCTTCTATCATGAAGAAGGAGAAAAGAAACATTAGACAGATGGTGTTCAATGAGATGCAGAGGATGGTGTAATCGAAGTCGAAGAAGATGACATTACCCTATCCCAACTTGGTCTCACGGATCATGGATCTTCATCATATTTGGTACCTTCTCCCTGATCAACTACTCATGACTTCTCAGAAATTTTCATAGACGCACTTTCATCGGATGAATATAGACATCATTTCTCCTCATCCGGTAGCTGCTCCTACGAGGAAGAGAAAGGCCACTTCTGCTACCTCTAGAGGTCAGGATGAGGCCCAGTCATCTGCCCCACAGCAGCAGCATCACTCTGTTCCATCATTCTCTCAGGAAGCCTTACAGACTTTCATGCAGACAGACTTCAGAAGGATGGGAGATGAGTTTACCACTGCCTTCCATGCCGAGACTCAGAGTTATGTTCAGACCATGTTGCAGTCAGCAGGAGAGTACTTCTCGGGTATGTCCTTGGATGCAGCCGTTACAGCCTTGGTTCAGTATTTTGACTCATTCAGGGATATTGTGTTAGGGAATTTGGCATCATTGTCAGACTCCGTTCAGAGTTTGGATAGGAGAGTTGGGTCTCTTAAGCTATTTGTCAGAAGCAGCCAGACACCTCCGCTTACACCGCCACCGAGTGGCTCTAAGCCTTCATCTTCCTAGCGGTTGTTAGCCCAGATTGATTTTTTTGCTTCTGCTCAGTCTTCGGATTCTGTTCAGGCACCTTCTCCCGAGACCTCTATCCCTCATACCTCTACCTCTCCTGACCTTCCACCTTCATCTCCTCCTCACCCTCTTTGATTGATGACAAAACGGGGGAGAAGGATTATGAGTTTAGAGGCTTCTGTCTTTATGTTATTTTGTTATGGATTTCATTATGGATTTTTTTTTATTATGACATTGTGGGTTTGTTATGGTTTGATTCTGACATTATGGTTTATCATGACATTATGCGATGTTTTGTATGATGGCTATGGTTTCTATGATTATGGTTTCTGCTTTATCACTCTTATTTCAGAATTATGGTTTTGTCATCATCAAAAAGAGGGGAGAATGTTGATGCCTTATTTTGATGATAACAAAATCACGTTTAAAAGTTCATATGGCAGGATTTGGTAATAATCATAAACATCTTTGAAAATTCTGAAAAATTGGTCTTCAAGTTTAAAACTCGAGTTTGGTAATTTTCAAGAATCAAGTTTTCAAAATATGTTATAAAACTCGAGTTCCAGCTTCACAAAACTTGAGTTTCGTGCTTAAAATCTATGTCTAGGAACTTCATGAGTCAGAACTCGAGTTTCAGTCTTGCAGAACTCAAGTTTTCCCAAAACTTTCAATACAAACTCGAGTTTCCAGCTTCAAGTTGTGACAACTCGAGTTCCAGGACAACAGAACTTGAGTTTTGAGCTTTTGAACACTGTGAAAGACCTTGCTGTATTAGAACTCGAGTTCCAAAATTTCAAAACTCAAGTTTTACAACTGTTTTACAAAACTTCAATTGCAAACTGGAAGTTTTGACATTAGAGTTTTAACAACTCGAGTTCCATGATTTATAAAACTCAAGTTTTGTGCTTTTCTCAACAGATTGACCAACTTTTGTTATAAAACTCGAGTCATGCTTATTCAAAACTCAAGTTTCACAACATGATTTCATAACTTGATTTCTGAAATCGAGTTTCCAAATAAAAGTTCTAAAACTACATTATGAAACTTTCATTATAAACTCGAGTTTCCAAATTAGAGTTTTCTAAACTCGAGTCTTGAATTGAGGAAACTTGAAGTTTCATTACATGACTTTTCAAATTGCTCATAACTCATGAAATAGAACTCGAGTCATGAGAGTTCTTGAACTCGAATCCTACCTTTATCTGACAGCAGCGTCTGACACTGAACTTCGCTTTTTACCAAATCTTTCATTATTCGTGTCTTAACTTTTGAAAGTTACCTGCCACCATAAATGCACGTATGCTCACCTATGAAACAGGTATAAGCGTGACTGCAGAAGATCTTTGACAGACAAGATAAAAATCAAATACTCAGAGACTCCGCAGAGACAACGACTATTCAATTCTGAGTAACGGACATTTGGCTCTCTCTAACGGCACATTGAATGATTTCAACTATAAATAGAGAAGCATTGAAGATGGAAAGAAAAAGACGAACAACACTGCTATTCATTCTTACCGTCTGTATATTCCTCTATCATATTTCAAATTCTTAAGTGAGCTTCAGTGATTAACAAATCTACTCTTCAGAGAGTTTAAACTTGTCATTAATCTTTGTATCCTGTGAGGAAACTCAAGGTCGGGGCCTTGAAATTATTGGGCTGTGAGTTTGTCGGTAAACAGAGAGTGAAGGTCTCTGTTTTCTTGCAAATAGTGAGGGGAAGTGTGACTCCTTGATTGTAAAGGCTCGTGTAGTCTGATTGATTGTTGTTAGTGGATTGCAAATCTCATAGGAGCTCTGAGGACTGGACGTAGGTCAGAGAGGACCGAACCAGGATAAATCACCGTGTCCATTCTTCTTCTGCATTCTCGGTGACTTTGTTTTTAATTTCTGTGATTTACGTGTTAATTTTTTAAAAGTGACCAATTCACCCCCTCTTGTCAAATCCTAGACTAACAGACTTTAAAAATATTGTATTGGTAAAGACAATTACCAAGTTGTTTTATTTACTGATTTAATTTGGCATAATGCACCCTTCTCAATTCTAACTTGGTGTTTAACTATTTTTAGTATTCATTATATTCATATGATGTGATTATTTGATAACGATAAAGGTACATTTTATCTAATTATCTAATTTGATGGTAGAAATTAGACATATTTATGCATAAGGATAAGCTTTAAATCAAGAGTAATTACCATGTGAAATTCTAATTTAATAATAAATATTTTGTAAAAGATCTAACATTTCGTACTCTAGATATGCATCAAAAGATGCAAATTGAAATATATTGTGGAGACCTTGTTTTGATGATAACAAAACTAATAAAGAAGTTTTTGCATCCTATCAAGAGTTTTTGAGAATGTTTGTCAATCTTCAGTTGTTGGAAACTATGTTGTAATGCTCGAGTTTAGTAGTAATTAAAACTCAAGTCCTATAACTTAGAAAAACTTCTCTGCATCTTAACCTTTGAAGAAAACTCGAGTATTTAAAACAACTCGAGTTGAAAATTTAAGAAAACTTGAGTGTTGTATCTATCAGCTAAGTTTAAAGGAACAAATTCTTTCAGCGAACTCGGGTGTTTCAAGGAGTGTTGATAAACTCGAGTTCATTCCTGTTAAAACTCGAGTGTTGATACCTTAATCATGTTGAAAAAGAAATTTTTTTGAAGTTGACTCGAGTCTTCAATTAAAGAATTAAATAACTCAAGTTATATTCCTAAGAAAACTCGAGTGTTGAGTTCAGAATAAATTTCTCAGTTTAAGAACTTTTTGTCAAAACTCGAGGTAACTCACAAGTGTTTATCAACTCGATTTCTATTTTTAGAAGACTCGAGTGTTGTGATGAGAATTGAAATTCTGCGTTCAAAAACTCTCTTCTAAAACTCGGGATCAAATTGATGTTTTGGAAAACTCGAGTGACAGCTTTTAAGAAACTCAAATGTTGAAGCCAAATTACTTTTAAAGATCAAGAACTCCTTCCGTCAACTTGGGTTACTCTTAAAGTGAACAAGAACTTGAGTTTTCAGTTTCTGAAACTCGAGTGTCGAAGAACTATTTCAAAAATTCCTTTCTGATTTGCCTATGAAGAACTCAAGTTATTTTGGTCATAAACTCGAGTGTCGAACAACTTCTTTGCGAACTTGAGTATCAATCAAGAGTGTTCAAAATTTCCTTCATAGAACTTGAAGTTAAAACTCGAGGTGTGTCAAAATTGTGTTGAAACTCAAGTCAAAACAAAACAAACTCGAGTGTTGCTTCATTCTTCTCAAAACTCTTCTAAACAAACACTCGAGTTGTTTAAGATTAATACTTGAGTGACTCTTCATCTGACAGTAGCTGACATTCTCGTATGTCAAAACTTTTCCTTATTTGTGATTGGAATTTTGAAATATTACATGCTATCATAAATGCATTCTCTTTTAGTGGATTAGAAATCTCAGAGGAGCTCTAGAGACTGGACGTAAGTTAGGAGGACCAAACCAGGATAAATTCACTGTGTCCAACTTCTCTCTTCTCTACTCTGAGCGACTTTGTTTCATTTCTTTTTTGTGATTTAAATTTTTAAATGTGACTAATTCACTCTCTTCTTGGTCAAATTTTACACTAACACATTTCTCCCTTGTTTTGCTCATCTCCATCATCCTAAATATCTTATTTACCTTATTTCTATAACAAAAATAAGTTTTATGAGAATTTATCTTTCTATCTTTAATAAGTGTCTAATGATGAGTTCAATGATGATGATGCCCTAACAACAACCCCATAAATATATCAATTTATTTAGTTATTGAAAATATATTTAAATGATTATATTATTACTTATTTTATTATATACATATTTGTAGTGTCATAATCTAATGTAATGAAATTTGAAATTGGCGATGGATAATTCTATGGCAACCAATTTAACAATGAAATTTTTTTATGGAAATTAGCGATATAATATTTCCGTCATTAATTTCCATTACAAAAAATTTTTCCTGTTGAATTAGCTATGAAAAGTAACCATGGAATTTTCCATCACAAAATATTTTGTGATGGAAATGAGACACAAATTTTCCATTGCTAATTTCTATCACAGAATATTTTGCAACAGAAATTAGGAACACAAAAATTATGTTACAAAATGTTATTTGATAAAAATTAATGACAAAATATTTTCATTGCTAATCCTTTTGTGACAAAATTCGTGATGGATTTTATGTTTTTGTGGTGACATTTGGAACTCCCAATTCTCAAGTAGGCACACCACTCCGACCTACTGCAGGGCCAAATAAGGGGTGAGATTTCTCAAAAAGGTACGTTCCATTCCCATCTCTCCCGACCTCGAATACAGGAGCAGATGGTTAAGGGTTAAGAGTCACATTCACTCATGTCAACCTCTGTTGGTCATACACACATGTATATGCTGCAACTTGCAAGTTGTTGCAGGACAAGCCCTGCTTGATAAGGAAAAGGGTCAAAGCTTACACATCGTGGTCCAACAAGTTTGGGCTATGGGTGATGAGATGGACTGAAACTTGAGGGATAGTGAAAATATCAAAACTTCAAATGCAAAACATTAAAATCTACAATACCCGTACATAGTAGTAATATATTAGCTCGGGTTGGACACCCTGCGTAGCGGGAGCTTGTTGGAAGACTAGACGATAGGTTAGACATTAACCCGATCTCATTTGTTCTAATCTACTTGTAAGTTCACCAAATTAGTTTTCATAATGCGGTGTATTAGATATTTTAAAGTGATTATATCTACAATAAGAGAATGCATTTTTTTTAAAATCAATACCAAGTCTTTGTGAATAACCCTGTACTACAAGTAATGTTTTATATCTCATGATTTCATTTTTCTCATCTCATTTTTCTCATAAATACTCATCTGTACCCAACGGGTTTAACACCATTTGGTATTCAGACTACAGGTCCAAAAATTTCACGTTTTGAAAGTGAATTCAATTTTGTTTGAATTGTAGCTTTCCATTTTTGCCAATGATATCTATGTATACATCCATCAATTGATTTATGTTCAAGATCCTCATTTTCATTCATTATTAATTAATTTTGATTCTTGTATGTCATTAGCTTTGGTCCTTCTCATTCATTTATGAAAACACCGATAACATTGATTTTCCACAATTTTAGAAGGGTCACCCTTATTATTTTTCTGCCCTTCATTATTTTTCTTCTTGTGGTGGGTATTGGGATTAAAATTGTGATTCTCACCATCATGGTAACAATAATTACCACGTCTACGTCCGTGACCGTGATAATTATTACTTGCAGCCACATTCACTTCAGGGAAACGGGTGGACCAAGTAGAGCAGTTCTCATGAGCTTTCATCAACACTTCATTATTCTGCTTGGCCACGAGAAGACATGAGATTAATTCAGAATATCTTTTCCCTTTCACGATACTGTTGTTGTAGGAGCACGTTTGAAGTGTGAAAGGTTGAACAATTTTTTCTTATAAATCCTCGTAAGTGATTTTCTCACCACGTAATTTTAGTTAAGAACTTATTTTGAAAACTGCTAAATTATATTCATTTAGTTTGAAATTTTGTAGCCTTAAATGGATCCATTCATAATGAGCTTTAGGCAAAATCACTGTTTTCTGGTGATTATACATTTCTTTCAAATTATTCCACAGCTCTAATGGATCTTTCACTCTTAAATATTCCACTTTCAGTCCTTCGTCGATATGGTGGTGTAGGAATATCATAGTCTTGACCTTATTTTGGCCAGTCACTTCTTTTTCAGGTAAAATGGTATCTCCCAAACCATTTGCATTTATGTGGATTTTTTCATCCAACACCCAGGAGGACAAGTAATTTTTTTCCGCTAATATCAAAGGCAGTAAATTCAAGTTTGGCAAGATGTGCCACGATTTATGCCATTGTATTTGCACTAGACAAATTCAGATCCTATCTCATTAATTCTAAAGTTACCATTTTCACTGACCATGCTGCCATTAAATACCTTTTCAGCAAGACACACACAAAACCAAGGCTGTTGAGGTGGATTTTGCTGCTGCAAGAGTTTCATACTGAAGTAAAAGACAGAAGTGGAGCTGCAAATCATGTTGCAGACCATTTAAGTCCCCTTCCGGCTGAAACTTGGGGAGTTTCTGACTCTGACCAGATCTGTGATGAATTCCCTGCCGCCATTTTATTTTCTATAGCTAAGCATGACCCTTGGTATGCTAACATGGTGAATTTCTTAGTGACAGATCTGATCCCACCTTCCCTTTCTCATTTTCAAGCACAAAAACTGAAGAGTGAAGCCAAATACTACGTATGGGACCCACCAATACTGTGGAGGATGTGTAATGATCAAATTATAAGGTGGTGTGTACCAAATGAGGAGGTACAAAGTGTTATGGAGGCATGCCATTCTTGGGCTTGTGGAGGCCATTTTAGCACCAAAAGGACTTCAAGAAAGGTAGTAGAGTCTGGATTTTATTGGTCAACTATCTTTAAAGATGCATATGAATTTTGTAAAAATTGTGATAAGTGCCAAAGATTTGGTAGCCATAGTAGAAAGCATGAAATGCCACAAAACCCCATTTTGTTCTGTGAAATTTTTTATGTTCGGGGAATTGATTTCATAGGACCTTTCCCTTCATCTTGTGGATTCCATTATATACTCTTAACTGTAGATTATGTTTCTAAATGGGAAGAGGCAATCCCTACTAGTAAAGATGATGTAGCCACTGTTTCAAAGTTCCTTAAAACCCATATTTTTGCAAGATTTGGAATCCCTAGGGCCATTATAAGTGATTGTGGCACACACTTCTTCAATAAAATTGTAGATAAGATGTCCACACCTTATCACCCACAAACAAATGGCCAAACAAAGGTGTCTAATAGGGAAGTGAAACAGATCTTAGAGAAAATGGTTAGGCCAACAGGAAAAGATTGGAGTTTAAAACTGAATGATGCATTATGGGCCTATATGACAGCTTCTAAAACCCTGCAGAAATGTCTCCATATCGATTGATTTTTGGGAAACCATATCACCTACCAGTAGAAATAGAACATAGGGCATATTGGGGTGTAAAGAACTGCAATATAGAATTTGAAGCTGCTACAGGGGAGAGAAAACTCCAGTTACAAGAACTAGAGGAAATTAGACTTGAAGCTTATGAGAACTCCCGCATTTATAAGGAAAAAATAAAGCTTATACATGACAAAGGAATTCTAAGAAAACACTTTCAGGTTGGTGACAAAGTGCTGTTATTTTTGGCCAAATTCTAGTTTAAGAGAGGAAAGTTCCAGATAAGATGGGTGGGACCCTATACAGTAACTAAGGTCCATAATTTTGGCATGATTGAGCTTGTGGATGAAGAGAGTGTGAAGAAAATGAAAGTCAATGGACACTTGCTGAAGTTATATCATGAGAATCTCACATCCCCTTGAGTTTCTTTAATTGAGGTTGTCTCCTTCCATATTTTAACTACCACAATTTTTTTTATATCTATAGCTGGTTTATTTTTCTTTGATATGGGAGGTGAGACAGAAAAAAAAATTCTATCATGATATTTTTCTGCTTTAGTTTCATTTTCTGTCTTTCTTTTCTCTATTTTTCTGCCTCAATTAATACTCTTGCCATGATGGTCTTGAGAAAGGTTGCTTGATGACTTTGCATGATCATACGAATGTATGTGGCTAGACAGCAAGTTGGAAGTACAAAAACTGGAAATTCTTTGAAGCATGACCAATTGCTGAAATCACAACAACAAGGAAGGAAAATAGGAGAAACATGCTGTACACGAACTCGTAACATTTACAGGGATAAAGATCTAAGCATCTCTGTACATGGTTGTCTCTTTCCTCTCCTTACTTGATTAATCTGCTGGTGATATCATTTGTTGCTTTTCATGGCTCAATATAAGTGTGGGGGAAAGAACTAACCCATTAGGAACCTACATTCCCTATTTTCTACAAATTGTATTGAGGGCAATGCAAGGAGTGAGTGTGGGGGGAGGAATACCATGTTTTCTGGTTATCTGTTAAAAAAATAATAATTTCTGCACTATTGCTGGAACTTAGCTGTTTTGCTGTCACCTACACATGGATATCAGGATTTCTGCATAATGAGCTATTATGGGACTAGAATGAGTCTTTAAAGTATCTCATTGAACTTAACACTAAGTCTAAGCAATTTCATGCTTGAGTTTTCATGCAATTAATCTTGGTGAGCAAAGATAAAGTGAGTAAGCTAGTTGTGAGGAATTTGAGCCTTAATTCATCATTAAATAGTGTGTGATGTCATCAAGTTGAGTAACTTCCTAGAACTTGTCTCAATCCTTAATTCAAGACCACATTAGCTCTTGGAATTGTGAATATGATAAGGGCATTTTCTTTCAAAACCCTTTAACCAAATAGAAGCCCATACATCTTCATTTTACTTTGCTTAACCCCTTGAGCCCCTCATTCATTCTTTAAAAAAATTACAACCTTGATTAATGAACACTGCATGTTTAACTATTAAGGAAGTTTTAAAATACCTTGAGCAGTCAAATGCTTGCTTGATATATGTTGGAATTAATAGAATGCATGAGTGTTACAGCTGTACAATGAGAATATTTTTGACAGCAAATGAGACTTCACTGGACCATTTGCTTGTTAAGAAAAAAAAGAGAGAGGAAAAATAAATATGATGTTGAAAAAAAAGAGAGAAAAAAATGGTGTTTACAAATAATAAAAGGAAAAAAAAGAGTGAAGAAAAAGAAAAGAAAAAAATAGGTTCAGAAAAGAAAAGAGAAAAATGTGTAGAAAGGAATAAAGAGAGCATTTTAATTCTAATCACCTACATTTGCTTGATACATGTATGTACTTTGTTTACATGATAAAGATAGTTAGATACATGATTCTTTGAGTGTTTGACAGCAAGCATCATAGTATCGTAAGATTGCATGCATGTGATTCATTAATCATTGACATTTTACTCCATTCCATCATTTTGCCTTTCCAACAATACAAACCACATAAAGACCCTTTGATTCTAGACTTGATGCAATTGAGTGGTGGAGATGTAAAATAGTTACAAGCCTATGGTGAAGTCTAGACTTGATGACCTTGAGAGAAATAACCCCTTTATAAGAGTGAGTGAAAAACTTTCCCTGTAAGGAATCTCACATGCCATCTACTTTCCTTGATTAATTTGCAATAATCCTATTAGCATGGATTGTTTGGATTGGTGTCATTTTGATGAATCAACTTGAGACTCAATTTTATTCCATTATTTTGCCCAGAGTGCAAAAAGTGAGCGTGGGGGAATTTGATAAATCCATATTTTGTATAAAGAATGTTAACCTTTTGGTGTGTTATTTGAGCTTAATTGGGTCAATTAAAGGATATTTGTGTTAATAAGAGATTAAAGTTGGATTTGTTGCCAATTTTGAGATATTTTACCACTCTTTAAATCTCTATTCAAGTGCATAATCAGTTTGTGTTAATATGTAGGATATTGGAGAGTTAATGTTAAAGGATCAAGGTTTCAGATGCTCTCTGTGCCATATGCTTCAGCCAACAGACATTTTGGCTGAAGCCAACGAAGTCCTAATGCTCTCTGTGCCACATGCTTTAGCCAACAAGTCTCTTGGCTGAAGCCAACAAGCCTGACGTCCGTACAGCTACAGTAACTTCCACGTGTGCAACTAACTGAACTGGAAATGTAACAAATCAGTTAGAAACTAACCAGAAGCAGTAGAGGAGGGGTGCAATCTTTTACCCAAAAGTTAATCTCTTTATCCAAGAAGCATCCTTTTATCCATTGGAAAAATCCCCCCTCTGACACACACACATAAACCACTTTGCAGAGATCTTTTGTACCTTCCATTACTCCAATCCACCCTCTGAACACGTGAAGATATCTCTGTAAGCAGCTCCATCTCTTTCATCTCCATTCATCTTTCTCTGCTCACGCCATTTTTCTTTCCTTTCGGCAGAAGCATCGCGACTTCACCTCCCCATCCATCACTCCATTCTTCTCCTCAGTTCATCTCTTCCCTTCCATCTGCTTAGCCACATTTTCAGATCTGGATCTATCTTTCTCGTTCACCACTGCGTCCTATTCTTCTAGGATCCTGCTTTTTTTTCATCGTCTCTCAGTCGCACGAATCTGTCATCTTATCTGATCTAAGTTTGGCCGAGTAACCACCCCAAATCTACAGCTTGCTCTCGGTCATGTCACGCCAAGATACCAGCTCTCATTTTCGTTATTCCCTCTCCTTCCTCCTGACAATACGTTCTGCATTACAACCAGTTTCCTCCCAGATCTTGCTGCATAATCGTCCCTCCATTGCCACTGTTCTCCTCATCACTTCTTGGAGTCAAACATGGTGGTACGTGGAGTCCATGCTACTGCCGTTATCCTCTTGATCTCAATGTTCGGCTGACTTCATTGTTGCCCAAGGAGACGACGAGCTGGAGCCTTCTCTTGATAGGGAGTGCATTTTCTTCTTACTGAATCATTCATTTTAGCCCAGTTTATGTATTTGAGAATGTATTGAGTAGGCTCAACAACTTGATTTAGTCTTTTTCTGTGCCAGTTCAATTAATGTGATCAGACCATATGCTCAGAGGATGAATTTCTTGTTATAGAGTAGCTATTACTGCATTCAATATCTTGGTTGAGATTTTGATGGATTAATAGTGAATGATTCATGAATGATCTCGATTGATATCATTTTTGGAAATGGCTTAGCCATGTGCGTATGATTCTTGTGGAATTAGTACAAAGGAATTATTAGCTGGCATTCAAATGAACTCACATGGTCAAAAGGGCAATGACAGTAGAGTCACAACTCCTTGGGGAAGCAACTTCTGCATTGATTCATTCTCTAGTTTTAATCTGATAACATTTCAATCTGAGTAACAAGAAAAGCAAAATAAAAAGTAGTTTAGATAATTGTTTTGATTCAAATCAGTGACAACCAATCCCTTCTGAATTTATGAACTAAATTGCTAAATAATCACTTAGAGACAACCTAAGCTCCTTAGAGATTGACCTCGAGATTGTGCCACTAATTGCATAATTTGAGCATTAAATTTGAATTCCAAACGACAGGGATCACTCTTATTATGTCCTTATTATTATACTCACAATTCTATAGTTAATATATATATGTGTGTGTGTGTTATTTTATTGTTAACTTTATTTATATTATTTACTATTATTGTAGTTATTGTTTATTATTTTTTATATTTCTATTACTTATATTCATTTATATTGTGATATTCATATTGCTACATCTATACTTATTTATTGCTTCATTTATATTTATTTATATTATTAATACATGCTCTCTCTATATATAATTTATATTATTATACACTATATTTATATTACTGTTTATCTTCAGTTGCAAATTTAAATTTATTGAATTTATTTCATTATAGTATTATTTTAATTTAATGGCCAACAACCAAGCAATTTCTGTAATTGTGATTGAATGACATGAAGTGACATCACTATTATAATAGTTCTTTTACGAAAGAACAATGTGGATACTTGCAAATGGCAAGAGAAAAAATTGAGCCATTTGAATAATCAAATTGCTACAAGTATCAAAGCCCTGAAGGCTTAATGTTCAAGCATCAAAATTTTGTAGCTTATAAAGATTTTATCTTTAATCCAGAAGACTAATGTTTGGAGGAAGTGATAATGTACCATTGAAAATATATGTGAGACAATAATGGTCATGATCACATCATATTAGCCAGATTGATAATTGAAATTTGAGCTTTCTAATGGTATTGAAATTATGAGAAAAAGTTACAATATGACCGGAAGTCATATAGAAAGATACATATCAATCCATTGGAAAAGGTTAAATTAATTAGTTATGAAACCAACAATAACCATGGAATTTATATTGTTATATAACAATATATACTAGTTCTTGAAGAACTACCTGCAACAAAATTGATATAGCACCGAAGAACTATATGTTACAGAATTGATATAGTTAATGAAGAATTAGTTTAGTTCATGAAGAACTAATATAAATTTTTAATTTATGGGCGGAAAAAATTGATGATGAAAAGTATGGCCCATAAATCTATATTAGAGTTTTGGTTCACTCAAAAGTCTAAAGATGATATCCCAATTAGATTGAAATCCGAAATTGTATGGGAGTTATGACGCACAAAGACTTTCAAGTGAAATACATTGAATAAAAAAAGCATAACTCACATTTGAGGGGGAGATCATTATAATACAAATGTGAGCTAATTTTGTATATATTTCCATTTATGAGGGAGAGATTCTTAAGTCTTTTGATCTCCCAAAATGGATGTCAGACCTCCTAAATTGGATGTCATGTTAAATGTCATATTGAGATTTTAAATCAATATGTTATGAAAATTGAAAATTTGTTATGGTAAACTAGAGGTTTATCGATTTAGCAAATTTATTGTTGGCATGATTTTTTTGATCATCCGAATCATATATAAGATGCAATATATTATCAAAGATTATGTATTGACACCTACTGAAGAACCGTAAGATTCTTCATGAATAGCCATCACATTATATGTAATTCAAAGGTTATAATGTGATGCTTGTTATCAATAGAATATGGATCATGAGAAGATCATTGGTTATAATTTGAAATGGATCTCTATACTTCTGGAAATATATTAATTTGTATGGGCCTATACGAAAAGCATGTAAACCATACAAGTATTCAAGAAGTTTGATAGATGCATCCATAATATGGTTACATGTGTGATTATTAGTAGCTTGCAACCTTAAGTTTGCATGATTGTTTAAATAAATCATTATGTTCATGAGTGCACAATTTCCAGATTATACGATCCATAAGAATTTATTAAAGCCTCCATATATAGCTTGATCAATGCTTATGATGAGAACAAGATTATTATTTCAGTGTTGGTTTATCTGACTTGATATATTGCATCACTTATACATATTAAGCTAACAAAATTCTCCCGGTGAAATTAGCTTTTGGTTAGGAGCCAGATATTTTCCATTTTAAAGGTTTGAATGTGCGATGTTTTCTTATTAATCCACCACAATACACATAGATGGAAAGTAAAGATAAATGTTGGGCAAGATTTTCCTCCTCCTTTGTTTCTAAATGAAACAAAATTATGTTTCTAAAGGGATCAAATGGGTTTATGAGGCTTGTACTGCATTGTTAGTTGATTATCATTTGGAAAAGTTCTTCCACAGAGGGGGAGAAATTAAGTGGCTGAAAATGAAAATACATTGAATGCATTAATACTGTCAAATATATATCATCAACTAAAAGAGTATGAACCAGAAGTTCATCAAATATTGCATTCATGAGATATTGTAAAAATATCTGCAAATCGAATTACTGACCTAAATGAGAATTACTAATTCTCATATTCCAGCTGAAAATGCTCCAATTAGTATAAATAAAAGTGAGACATGCCTGAAGTATGATAAACAATCGGTTCCAATTATACTTTGGAGAAAGAGGAGCATATAATTAAGATGATCATATTAAGGAGGCTGGCACTTTAGAAGAGGTCAAGACATAACTAGTTTTAAAAACCTCAAGAGAGGTTCAGGTACTTGATAAGTAATATTGAGATCTTGATAAGTTATGTCACAATGAAAAAAAATGGAACCGAAAAGGATAAAGTTGTCAACAATAGTTTTGATAATAATATCATATGATCAAATAAGGATTTTATATGTGAATCTGTCATAAAAGGATAACAAAAAGGTGATTGGTAAAAAAAAAGGAAAAAAGAAAAAGATGTAATAAAATATGATTGCATCATGTGAAAATTATGGACCAGTAGTCCAAATATATGAAATATAAAGTTGTTATGAGACATATGAACATTTATATGAAAACACAGGTTTTCACAATGGTATGATGATGAGGTATGAGGTATATTATTTTGTGGTGGATAAAAAATAATTTCTAGTTTGGAAGGATATGAACGCAAAATATACCTCTATTGGATATTGTTATATCCTAAACATATGGTTCAATGAATGTGAAATTTACATGAAAATCCTTGAAGGTTCTAACTTGTTAAAAACATGTTTAAGAAAATTATGATATTAAAAAATAGTATATGTTGCATTTTATTTTGAAAGTCATGACTTTTACTTTGATATTTTGGTTACAAAATTTAATTTAATGGAATAGAAGTCCCTTATGATCTATTCCATGTTAATTTACATCATTCGTTGATATTTATGTTATATATTTATTATGAAAATTAGATTTCTGCAGGTATACAAATGGACAGTAAAACTGAGATTTGATGCAATGATTTAGCATTTCCAAAAGGGATACCGAAGACTTGATGAATATGCTTTAAAGATATTATATGATGGTAATGTGCCATGCATAATTCAGCTGAAAGAAAGATATGCTCTAAAAGACATTGGAGATTATCCGCTTGATAAGAATTCAGTATACTCTATCGAGATAAAAATATAAAGAGTGATGTTGTTATCAGGGGGAGTAAAAGTGACGGTGTTATCATAAGGAAAGGTAAAAGTGATACCATTTCCAGGGGGAGAAAAGATCTTACTGTACTCTTTTTTCCTTAACCAGGTTTTGTCCCATTGGGTTTTCTTGGTAAGGTTTTTAATGAGGCAGCTTCAATATATATTATGTACTTTTTTCCTTCACTAGGTTTTTGTCCCATTGGGTTTTTCCTAATAAGGTTTTAACGAGGCACAATATTTGTTTATAGACATCCAAGGGGGAGTGTGTTATGAAATTATATAAATGTGGATGTCTATAAAGTGCTTTGGATTCCTCTTAGGATTCTCTCCCACTCAATATCAAATTCCATAACCTCCCACCCTTTATTATTCCACATGCTTAATGTCATACATCTCATAACCTCCTCATCAATGGTTTGTGAAGAGTTTCATATGGTTAATGCCATTATGTTTGCCTTCATTTCTTTGTAACTCTATATGTACACTTTAATGGTTGAGCCTATAAATAGAGGCAATGTACAAAGTATTGTGATACACAATGAAAGGAAAGAGGCCTCCTCTTTATTCTCCCAATCTTCTTTCTTTCTTTCTTCTTCTACTACTCTCTTCTATTTTTCATATACGCTTCCTTGCTTCCTCTCTCAATTCATTCTTCTATTATTATTTTCTACTCCCAAATTCTCTAATTTTGTAATAATAATAACAATAATATGATTGTTACTAATTTTTCAATTGATTCTCAATTGACGGTATCCATCTCCTCAACATCTTTATTCTCTTACTAGCCTTCCTCATCATGATCTTTTTCCCTCTTATTGCCTTTCAAAATTTGGCCAGAAGTGTTCGTCATGATTACGCCAAGCTCATCTTCAGAACCGCACATGTATCTTCAAAAATAATACTATGCGTTAAAGAATGCTTTTGGGGTCAATCATCTTCATTGTACTATCCAACTTGTTACTTTTTAAGTAAAATTATTAATTAAATTAAATAATTATCAATTAATTCTTAATATATGATCACCTTTTAGGTCAAAGTGAAGGAGGCCGTAAAATAAAGATATTAATCTATTTGACTGCCTTCTCGAATTGAATGATCAAACTTTAGCCAGCAAATATGTCGCTGCTCCTTTACCTGAACTCACGTGGAACGCGAGGAGAGGGCCATGCTCAATGCTCAACTTTTTCTTTTAGTATTCCTCTGTGTTTTTTTAAAAGAAACTTACTATCAATTTCCCAATTAATTCAACTAATGAATAAAAGATCTAAAAGATTGTTAAAATTATCACCAGATTTCACATATAGTTGGTTAAGTTATTAATGACAGCTGGTGAGGTTGTTAATGACAATCAGACCGGCTACTGTTATGATTTGATGTTAATTTTGCTAGTCTTTGGACTCTTTTATTCATTAATTCCTCTATTTGGGACCTGATGGTAAATTTTTTTAAAAAAAATATGGGCCATTTATTTCTTTTTTTAATAATTTTTATAATTTTTTTAGTATTTACAATTGTAAAGTAGTTATAATTTTTAATTAAATAATGTTTCTGATTATTTTTTGAGGTTATTACTCTGAGTCACTTCTAAAAATAATTAGATGTGTTTTTATAAGAAGAAAATACTCCTAGGCGTTGTAAATAAGAAGGAACATTCTTAAAGGCATAAAAATGCGCTGATGTTATAAAATCTAAAAATAACTAAATACTTCCCGTACCAAAAATAATTAAATAATAAATAAATTTTTAATTATTTTAATGGAAACAAATTAGTTTGACGAAGGTCACTTTTTTTTCTTTGGGGTCCCAACTCTTTAGTGGGCCCACGAAATAAATGCCTCTCAAAATAATTGAAGAATTTTTTCCTGCATTTGGCAAAAGTTTCCTTTACTGTTTTAAATGTGGGAAATACCAAAAACATTCCTTTTAAATTTGGAAATCCCAAAAAGGTCATACGAATAAGCTCAAAGACAAATAGAATAGAATGTAGAAATCGAGGATTTTAAATTTGAGTTGAAATGACTAAACTAACTAACAACTTTTAAACTTTCAATTGCAACCTCCTAACGATTTTGATAACATTTTCATTTGGGTGATGATGCTCTCATTATAAGTTAATTGACAACATTGTTTAACATATTAACCACTTTTTAAAAATCAATAACAAATTTTTTAATGATTTTGACAACACATTCACTTGAGTGTATTCCGGTTTTTAGTTGGTTGACAACATTGTTAACATATTAATTATTTTTTTAAATGAAGTGACAATTTTTGTAATTGTTTTGACAACATCCACATTCAGGTGAGATTTGTTGCTTGATATATGGATAACCTTTTTAAATTCAATGATAACTCATATAGTGCTTGTTTGGTAACTCCGTTGGCAAAATGAATTTTGCAGATTTCGAGGCATTTTGAGAATTTCGAGATGGTTTTACGGATTTCAAGATGGTTTTTATGGATTTCAAGATGGTTTTTACAGATTTCAAGATGGTTTTATCTAGACTTACATGCACCGTTTGGGAAAATGGCTTCCCAAACAGGCACATAATGATTTTGACAACAGTACGTATGCGAGTTGGTTTTCGTTAAGTCGCCGACAGAAACTAGCAGATTGATGAAGGTGATGCGGCACATCCTAGCCTACATGACACTTATTACATGAATTAATAATTTTACGATAATTATACATTTTTGACATAAGGCTTAAAATGTCATTTTATCATTTTAAAAATCGCATATTAGTGCTGTAAAATTGCTCCAGCAATCACAACATTCTTAAAACTCTTATCTGTGTGTAGTTACTTCTTTTCCATTTGGATTTCAATCAATCACCCGTTGACTCAGTCAACATCCCGTGATGGTGGTGCGATTTCAATTTTTGGTTTCACGATTTTAATTTCTGGCCGTTCGATTTGGAGAACAAGTGATATATTGGGGGGTGGAATTGTTGTACATATATATGTTTTGATTTTTGGTCACTGTGCACATATATGATTTTATGGGAAAAAATGTTGTATTCTCTTGGATAGGGACGGTGGTATGGAGATTGATTGTGGTGGGGGTGGTTGATAAGGGCCACAAGGTCGATGGCTTTTTATTTTTAAAAAAAATTGAGATTTAATTAAAATGTCAAAGGGTTAGATTTAATCTCTCAAACGTCATGATGATTATTTTTGTAATCCGTTGGGAGAAAAGAGTTTACGGATTTTAAGATGCCTTTTGTGCATGCACAATTGCGAAAAAGTTTTCCAAACATGCACTTCACTGGCCCAATGCCACTCGAGCACCTTTACATATTGAAATTCGTATAAATCATATCGAAATCCATTAAATCATCTCGAAATCATTAAAAAGCATCTTCAAATCTATAAAATAATATCGAAATCCGTAAAATCATATCAGAATCTGTAAATTCATTTCTCCCAATAGATTCTTAAACACACACAATTACGGAGGTTTCCACGGCCTAATATTTTATTTAGTATTTAAAACAAAAGTAGTAAATAATGAAACTAAAGTAGGTTAATAGGTATGTTGCTAAGTATTTCTTTGTAACCAATATGTTTTCACTATTAACTACTCTTGTTTAAAAAATCATAGTAGTAATTAACAGTAAAAAAAGTAATTATTAAGAAATAATCAGAATCAAAATCTTATTTATAACTTTAGTTTCGCTATTTATTACTTTGGTCCCGTTATTAACTACTTTGGTTGGCTGCTAAAAATTTCCTAATACATTTTTCATATTTCGTAAACAATAGTAGTTAATGGCGGTGGATACCAGAAAAAATAATTATCGACTAAATTTCAAATTTGTATTTTAAAAATATCTCTTAGAATTTACGATCCTCCAATTTTAATTTTTAATTGTTCTCTCACGTTACAGGATTCCATTGTGTCACGGACCGCTCCAGAGAACCCTAGAACTCTCTAGAGTTCTCTTGTATTTACTAAGCCCTTCTAGATCTCTCCACACATTTTTCACATGCTTGAATTCAATGTGTAAATATCTAGATATTTTAGGAGAGAATTCTGGAAGGCGAATATAGGCCGTTAGATCAAATCAATCTCCACCGTCCGTTAAGGAGGTGGGAATAGTAAGGAGGTGGGAGTTT
>JANTPZ010009127.1:0-14186 GCA_025593235.1 Vachellia pachyceras
CTTTGAAATGTCATCATCATGAACATAAGTTATGGAAAGATCTGCTGATATAAATTCTGCCCTTAGATTTGTATAATAAAATTGTTGATTTTCTTGCAAAGCCATCTCCAAGTTCTATAGCATTATTTAGCAGCTAAATTTTAAGCAAAGAGAGCTCCATAAAGTCTAGTTGAGCACAACAAAATTAAAAAAAACAAACCAAGAACGAGAAACACTAATTTCTCAAAACTGTATTCCCTTTTATAATCTTTTTCTTGTTGTAGTGTGATGTGTAAAGCATATAAAGACAAACTTTTATTTACTTGTCTTTTCTTAGCTTGAAAGTAATCCTCGTTTCACTAATATCAAAATCTGGCCATCCAGCTAAGTGATCATATACTGCATAAGAGTATAAGCCTGATGAACCGCGGAGCATTATAAATCTGAAATTCACCACTTACAAATATTAATCCTGCTCAGCATTTCAATGAAAAGGAAAATGATACACATTATCTGAGAAATGACCTTTTATCAATATTTAAGGGAACAAACTTTCCCTCAAGAGAAGGATCCCACATTCGTGTGAATGAAAGCTCCACCTGTTCCTCATTTTGAACTATAACTTTAAAACATGTTCCTTTTATCCTGGATCACAAATGAAAGCTTCACATTTAGTTCTCATACGATCATTTTGAGCAAAAATGATATTAAAACGATTTTTGAAAGGACACAATCTAAGATAAATGAGTTTAAGAACCAATTTTCTATTCTACTATTGTGACTTCAGGGGAGAAAAACAACCATTTTAATCAGGTGCATTTTTCTGAAGAATTGATTGGATTGAAGATTTTCATAGACTTCAGGTCAAGAGTAAGAAGCATAGCCATACACATCAAAGATTCCTTTGCTTCCTGGTGCACTCCAAACAAGGTCCCAGTACCTAGATATAAAATTGAATGCAAGATCAGCTTCCAGCTCAACATATGTGAATTACACAATCATTAAAAAAATCCTTTTAATAACATAAAGGTCAGAGCTCACTGTTCTATAAAAGAAAAATAAAATTTTGTTTATCAACCAAATTCTCAGACCACTTACCCTCGATTAGTCTCATTGTTTAGGACCTCAAGCAAATTGTCAACACCGTTATATCGAATCCCAGTAACAATTCCCTCAGGGTTTGATAAGGTAACTTGGAGTATGCCATTATCCATCACCACCTGCGCAAGTAAGTCAAATTAAACACATGAAACAACAATATGACTTGCGAGGCGTTGCTCTTGAGAAGTTCTGTTTTGGCTGAAATGAAAAATCTAACAAAATCAAATCTTCAGAAGTGTTCTATGCAGTATAAAGGTATTTTGAAAACCGACTAAAAAAAGAGTCTTGTATATTTTAAACCTAAGTTCAACAATGGAAAATTGGAATAAGAAAATGAACGAATCATCTTACATGACGACCTTGAAGGTGCAATCGGACCCCTGGGGTCGACATGTTGTGTCGTTGCTTGTCTTTACTAACTTGCTGTGATCAGCAAAATTCTCGCGCAGGTCTAGAGTTCCTGCAGAATTTAAAGGAAACAATTTCGTAAGATACAGAACCGATCGATCAATATATCACTCCTCTTCCACGTGAATTTTCAATGCATGTCAATGTGATGCAATAAAATTTCCGTATAGAAGAAAGAAAAACGATTTTCAGTATATATTTACGCTTTGTCTTCCAGCTAGATCAGTATCTTTCATAAAGTTCGGTTTCCTCGCTCAACAAAAACATGTAGCTAAGGAAGGCGGTCGTTGGTTCAGTCGTCGTCACGTGAAATAAATAGTTGATATCTCCATTTAACTTCTAGACACGACTAAATTAAATTAGATGATTTTAACAACCAAAATAAATGGCCAGAAATTACAGGGGGAGAGATTTGACAGCAAAATAAATTCTCCAAGAAATTAGTAACTTTCATGATTTGTTATAGAAAAGGAAAAGTTGACGAAAACTGAGCCAAGGACGCAGCGGAAAGTATGGTGATGGCGCCGAAATGAATGATGCTTAACTGAAAACTGCAGGAACCATTACAGTTACACACTATACAGTGACGGCATATACGATGCCGCATAACGGAGTCTACGGGAAAATTTTTTGTAAGGAGAAAAAATGTTTAAGCATTTCTGAATTTTTTTTTCTTCGGTCGTAAGGCCATCATTTTACTTTTAATTTTTAAAATCATTCTTATCGGAAGGCCAAAAAGAAAAATTCCCATGGGTACGCAATCCGAGAAGTATTATTATTACTGCTACTATTAAATTAATGATTTTTTAACTATCATTTTTTGTGGTTAAATAGCTATCATTATTTTATTAAAATATTAAGATACCTTCCGTTCAACATCAGCACGTAATTTATTCCAAGAAAAAAAAATATAAAATTCACGTGGGATCATCGTCATGGAAATAGTTTATTCATAATGGCAATGTTTATATTGGACCCGTTTGAGAATACGGTAGATAAGTGTTTTTACGCAAGTCGAGGTAAATATGTAAAGGAGATTATCCCTTTTTACGGAAAAACACTGTTAAACACATGTTTTGCCTCTCCATAATCATTGTCAAACAAATTCATTAAATATAAAAAACATGGGATTATCGTACATACATTTATAGCATTATTTTCATTATGCCCTATTAATTATATGAAATAATTAAATTAATATTGTTAATAAATCGCAATACAAATGTTTCTGAAATAAATTTAAAATTTATAATATATTTTTTAAAAAAACTTAGCTAATGTTGACCATCTTCAGTTATTTCTCTCTCATGAACAGCCAGAGACGGGACACTTTGCTTATACGAGAAGGGAACAAAAGGAGGCGCCATTGTGATAGACAGTTTATGCTTTATAATGAAGTGCTGCAATAGGATAGCGAAGTATACGCCTCAATACGTCATACGATTTCTGCTGAATACGTATTAGATTATACATATTCGAAGCATATAATCCTAGAAAACAAGCTGAAAAATCAGCGTCTAATGCAAATCACTGTGCTCTGTCTTCCTCTGGAACAAAACAGATCCAACTAGAACAGCAACGCCAGTAACTGCTACGGTGAATAGAAGATGTCGTTTTGAGTAGTCATTCTGCGGTCGCCTTCTAGCGCCTTCATCTCTTTCATGTGCCCTCGCATCCCTTCAGACAACATAACAAGCAAATGGTTCAATCACAAGGAATTCATAACTTTCGTCAACATCACCACCTCAGGATGTATTCAAAGTTTTCACAGCCCCAGGAGGCAGTAATAAATTTCCAACATTGAAGATTCACTTACTTTATAAAAGTTCATGACAAGCCTTTACTTAGTCATTTACTTGGCTAGGAAATCAAAGACAAATTTGGCTCAATATTCTCAAATGTGATGAACTAATCGAAGAGATATATGAAATACCAAACAGGTAGATGGTAATTAATTCAACGTTCCTGTTGCATATGAACTAAGGGTTTGTTTGGAAACCAATTCTAGAACTTAGGTTTGATTTCAAAACCTAGGTTTTACCTCAAAACCGAGATTTTGTCCAAGCAAATTTTTTTTTCCCAAAAGCTATTTTAATTACAAAATCTAAGTTTTCTCTTTCCTACCTTTTCCTCTTTCCTCTTTCCTACTTTTTCTTTCTTTCTCTTTCCTATTTTCCTCTTTCCTACCCACTTTTTTACCTCGGAATCCGTAAAAGCTAATAACTTCCCAAACATAAATCACTTTTCAAAACCTAGGTTTTGCCTCAGAATCTATAAAAGCTATTTTCCAAAATCTATTCTCCAAAACCTAGGTTTTACCTCGGGACCTGTAAAAGCTATTTTCAACCTCATATCCAAAGAAGCTCTAAGTTTCTTACAATACCTTCCTCAGTCTTTCACCCCAAATAAGATTTATAATTTCCATAGTACTTTCTTTCCCTGGGAGATGTGGCTGACTAAAAAAGTGTGACAAGTCCTTAATGCATCAGTTGTTGCTTCTTTTATACATACATTTCCTAGCACTGGTCTAAAAAGTTGCTAAAGCAGCAGCTGATGCTGATGCTGCTAAAATAGAAATGAAGCACCCACCGCTAAATAAGGTCAGTACTCATGGGATTATCTTGACATAAAGCACAAACCAAGTAAACTTACTAAGCCTATAAGCTACATGAAAAAGAGCCTAACAAATAATTTTGCTGATAGAATGCTGGCAATATTATAATAACCATAACATAACGGGTTTAATTTAGCAAATACCCGGTGTTTTTCAGCACTGAAAATCAATTAAAAGGAAAATTCGATAACACTCAACAAGAATGAAATTAAGTGATGACATTTCCTCCTACCTTGAAGATCCCGCAATATTATCTGGGATGCCATTACACCTGGCTTCATGGTTGTACCTTTCACATAGCCTAACATATCTATTACAAAGTTGACAAAGTTCTGTTCGGTTCCCACATATATCCTAAGAAATACAAACACCATACAAAGATTAGTTCCAAAATGCATGTGTATCACCACAGAGAGACAGAACTGCTATATTTACTATCATTGATAACACTACCTGATGTTCAGCAAGATCAACTGATGGCAATGGGAACTCACAGAACTCACAAGTGACAATTCTCTGAGGGCAGCTTTCACCTTCGTGGATTTCTAACATAGTGCGCTCCATCATCTTATGGCACATTGAACAGGCAACCTGCACAATGGTAACATAAAAATGAAATACATATATATCTAACATCAACAACTGCTATAGCCAGTGAATAGAGAACTCTCCATAATTAGGAGTTACTGATAAATTAACAAGCATTTTCTAGGTTTCTCAGATAAACTCTTGTGATCAAATCTTGATTCAAGATTCACAGTCTAACTCCCCCCCCCCCCGACACACACACACACACACGAAGAGGAATGCTGCACATTTTGAGTAGAACATTGCTGAGGTGAACAAGATGTTTCAGTCAGACTCACATATCAAGGGTTTCATTGTCAACAAACAAGATAGCCATAGCCAATGGTCCTCAATTCAGATCGTTCAACTGGAACATCCTTGGTACTCAAATATTTGCCTTCAAGACAGCCTTAAAGAAACATCCATCAAAGTCTTACATAAACAAGCCTCTGCCCAGATGAAAGGGAACCTGCTAAATTACCGTCAGCCATCCCAACATTCCCACCAAAGAACCCAATAGTTAACCCAAGAAACCCCATCAGACAGCCAGGATGGAAATACCAAGTACCAACCCACACAACCCCAATTTGGTTGACAAAACCATTACCAATTCAAATGCATGTTCCAACACCAAACAATTCAAACAGCTAAGGGGAAAATGGATGAAAAACGAAGGCAAGGCCTCAGTTATTGGTGTCCAGAACAGAGGCCATACCAGTGAAATTGTGTATAGAGGAGGAAAGAGAATGGAGCAACAGATAAAGCCATAGGGGCACAAGTCTCTCATCAGATCAACACAAATGGGTGTACAGGATGCGGGGACTTAATCTGTAGAATCATGCACTGAAGAGGAAGGGGAAGTGGCAATGATCTTTTCAGAAGAGAACTTTCGGAAGAAGTTTGTTGCAGAGCTGTTACTTCAAGAGCTATACATTTGAACATGAAAGTGTGGCAATCATGGACAGGAGATGAACTCACAGCACTTAGAAGTGGATTCAGAATGATAATAATAGAAGGCCAAAGTATTCATGCTTTATTAAAGCTTCCTATCAATAGCATTTAAACCTTTTTGAAACTTTTGCACTATCAAAACCCACATCACAGTGCACTTAATGGCTAATTGCATCCATTTTCAAAGTGACAAGCCTATTACAAATTTTGGTCAAGCTCCAGCTAGGCTACTAACTGCCACCAAGACTTCAACTTTTGAACTGGTAGCAACCAAATCAAGACTCAGATCTTTTACCCTGCAAATCCTAGCCTTACATAAGACAGATCCATCCTTTGACATACACGCCGCCAACTTTTGCCTACCTATTTCCCCTTTTTCTACTTCATCTCCATTTAACATGACCTTCATTGATTTTTCCACCACTTCCTTTGAATTTGAACCGGAAAGAAAAGAGCATAAAGACAAGACTTCACATACCTGTGCATGTGCGTTTAAAAAGTGATCCTCGGAATTTCTTTTTGGAATCATATCACCACAAATTGTGCATTTTTCAAGGTGCCGGGAGCAATGGGCATAATGCAGGGCAATATTGGCAGCAGGGATAGAACGATCGCTGTAACATTAAAAAAACAATCCATCAACAATTATCAGAACACAAACAACTACACTTCGATGCAATAGACCACGTCTTCAGTAGAAAATCTTGAAATATTTTTTCTAGAATCATTCAATGATATAGCAAAAGTAGGCTAAAAAATACACA
The DNA here is from genome assembly GCA_025593235.1 of Vachellia pachyceras. Classification (NCBI taxonomy): domain Eukaryota; kingdom Viridiplantae; phylum Streptophyta; class Magnoliopsida; order Fabales; family Fabaceae; genus Vachellia; species Vachellia pachyceras. The sequence goes on from JANTPZ010009127.1 coordinate 6,385, forward strand.
TGGGCAAAAATTTCAACGCCGTGAGGCGATCATTCAAGTCGAATTGCAGTTTTGCAGCCGCCCATTCTACAGGCCGCTGCAAATTCATGAGCACGCGATCTTCGAACCAAGGAACCCCCAAATTTCCATCAAATTAAGTGATCTTATCACAAAATTCAGAAGGAAGTTAATCACAAGTTCGTCCACAAATTTCGGGAAGGCAGATAAGGAGAATTATCCGTAAATTCTAAGTTTACCAGTGAGCACATATACTAGAGGCGTCATCGCACACAGCAGCCATGGCGGAAGAGAGGAATCCCGAGGTCGTTCTAGGATCAAATCTTCAGAACGCGGACCCAAAAATAAATTGACAGGCAGTCAAGCACTTCCGCGCTCAGAGGGTTGTGGGGCAGATAGAAAGATTTTATCAAAACTGGAGATCCATGATATACCGGAAATTAAACTACCCGCTTCAGACGATTTCGAAATTTTTGATATATAAAGATTAAAAACAGGTCCGAGAAGAAATCGATGCTTCGGTCTAACTTTGTCGACAACCTACTCTTGGCGGTCTAACTGCCGGTTTTGCCGTGCTGTCATTGGCAAATAAAAACTTTTGTCTTGGCCCTAATCGAAAAATAACAACAGAAAATGATAAAAAAGATGCTAAAAATTGTAAAATACTAAATTAATTTTATTATCATTTTTAATAAAGTATTAAATATTAATAACTACGAATAATCAACTCAGCTTATTTTATAATAAATATGTGATTTAAAATTTTATATTTTCCAAAAAAAATTACATTTTCGAGACCTTATCGATTGAAAGTGTTATTTTTTACTTTTCTTCCTGTCTTTTACTGGTTTTTAAAGCTTGTCTTTTTGTTTTGTACAGTTGCTTTTTTAAACTTAACTGTAACCACTCTTAACAATTTACTTTACCTAAAAAAATTAACTTTCAAAAACCATTTTTGTTTGCTGTTAATAAATCAAGAAGAATAGATTGAGAAATTGAATGTATTATTACAAACTCATGTAGGTACAACACAAATCTACCATCTCTTGAGGGAGATGAACTAACCCCATTTTTGGGGACTCTTGAAGTGGGAGACCCAAGTTATCCTCCCATTCTTGGTGGGGATTCTTCATCCTCTCACCTTGTGGTGATGATTATACAATCACCCATTAAATCAATTCACTATGACCCTTTATATAGACTTGTGGGTCATTAACTAACTAAGTGATTAATACTAACCACTTTTACTAACTCACTTATTTCCAACATTTGCTGACATTATTCGAAGCAGGATTTACATATCTCAATTGAATTTTAATGATAAATTATTGGCTATTTGATGTCATCTAATGGTGTTGAGGGAGCTGTTACAATATTTCAAACTTCTGTCGATTTTTTTGTTTAAATCAATTTATAACTTCTTCTTTAATATCACCATAACACAATCTAATGGCCAATATCGGATCTGAATCGTCTCATAATCCCTTTTCTCCCTTTTTTCAGAATCCCTTCTCCATTGTTGGATAACAAAAATGGATGACTAAGATGCAATACTTTTATAAGATTATTGTTAAATTTGTTTTATAATTTAGGTGTAAAAAATCCAGATTAAATTTTAACAACTTAAATTTATTTATCTATATTAGACTAATATCCTGATAACATTTCATAAGATATTCTATTTCCACCATTGGTTTTTTTTATAATAATATTTTTTATTATCGGTGTGTATTAGTTCATCCCTGCTGTAAACAAGCATGCGATGAGAGAAAGCTACCATTGTTTATGTAATTGGACCAGGCAGGCAGGGACGTTACCTTTGCAGTTTAGGTAGGCTTATTATTTTAGGCCTAATTCTGGGCTTCTTATAAAAACCCGGTTCAATCAGGCCCGCTGATTTCGTGGGCTATTGTGTGGAAGTGTATTTTTTTTTCCGCAATACAAAATATAAAAAATCATTCTCTACAATGGGCTTGTTTGTAATAACGTTTCCAAAATTAAACACACGTTCAACAGTATTTTTTCTTAAAATGAGATAATCTCTTCCGTATATTAACCTTAACTTGCGTAAAAGTATTTTTCTGTTACGTTCCCAAACGGGCACAATATATTTAAGTATCAACATATCGGTTCAACCATGACTATTTGAATTACGATGTGAGGTGGTCTCTTAATTGATCCAATAGCCAGTTTGATTTTTAATGGCATTGGATTATTATTAGATTTTTCTTCCCACCTCCTTTTACAGGAGATCTCACAAGTCACAGCAGCAGTAAGTGAGCATTCAAAGTAGAATAAGCGGTGTAATATTATTAAAATACAAAGCAAGAAGTTTCAACCAATTCATACATCCAAAGTTCAATATATTCAAACCACCGAGCGTTGGAATATAGTGATCAATGCGGCTGTCATTTCCCTAGGAGTCGAAAGTTCGATCCCTGGGAGTCACGCTCGAGTGTAGAGGATACCCACCCTACCTTAAAGGGGTGCGACATGTGTATTCCTCGCTCCGAATTAGTCGGTTGCTCCAGGTTACTTGGTCCAGTTGAAATAAGGCCAGGGACTCAAGAAAAGGCGTCGGATATCGGGGGATTCTAGGGGCCGTAGGCCCAATATGCCCGTTGTTCACAAAAAAAAAAGTTCATTATATTCAATAGCAAAATTCTTAGATGCATTGCGAAGAACAATCATGTTCAGTTCCTCTTGGCTCTGTTCTGGATTCTGATGACAGACATGAAATATCATAACAGAGGTTTGGAGAGCATGCTCTGGATACTTTTCCAAAATCATAATTTTTGAGGGAGAACCATGATTTTTTGGGGAAAAAAAAGAACAGCATAAACACAATCAGTTCTTCACCAAAACCATGATTTTTACCAAACAATATGGAAAAGGAGCAACCTATGGATCGGCTGACAGAAGTATATCAAATGAGGGAGGAAGATAGTGAGCCCAGAACCTCTCAACAATCAATTCCCCAACGCCACAGGTGTCAAAGATTACAAAAAAGCAAAGCTTTTCCACTATATTTTTTACAAGAAAATTATCCATGGTTTCTTAGAGATATGTTTTCATTTCTTGGAGGCTATTTTTTTAAAATCTGTTCTTCTAAAATTACTTATAACACCACTTTAAAATTTCAAAGTCAAATCAATTTTTATATTTTTTTTTAGAATCGATTCATTCTAATTTGACTGAGAAGATTCAATATATTTTCCTTTTGCTAGGAATTTGAAATATCCTTTTTCTGGGAATACTAATGTACATTTTCCTTGATAAAAATATATGATAATTTATAAAACAAAACACATTCATTGATTCATGGGAGAATTGGGAATAAGTGTTTCATTGTCATATTAATCGTAAAATGAGATTTGGAGCTTGTTTGGATGCGATTTTGAAAATAGGTTTTACAGATTCGGAGGCAAAATCTAGGTTTTGGAAAATAGTTTTTACAGATTCCGAGGCAAAACTTAGGTTTTTAAAAGTGATTTATGTTTGGGAAGTTATTAACTTTTACGGATTCCAAGGCAAAAAAGTGGGTATGAAAGAGGAAAGAGAAAGAATGAAAAGTAGGAAAGAGGAAAGAGAAGAAAGAAAAAGTAGGAAAGATAAAAGATAAATAAAGAAAACTTAGGAAAAAGGAAAGAGAAATAAAGAAAAAGTATAAAAAAGGAAAGATGAAAAAGTAGAAAAGAGAAAACTTAGGTTTCAAAACCTAAATTTCAAGCTGAGGTTTTGTAACCAAAATAGCTTTTGAGAATAAAAATTTTGTTTGGAGAAAACCTTAGTTTTGAGGTAAAACCTAGGTTTTGAAACTAAATCTAGGTTTTAGAATGGGTTTCCAAACAAGCCATTGATCAATTTTAAAGTTTACTTTACCTTACTTGCATATCGTAAAAAGTCAATTGATTATTGTGAAAGTTCACCTAGATTTACATGTTAGTTAGTTTGCATCTTTGTAGAAGCTCACTTGCACATGATGAAACCTCAATTTTATATCTTGAAAAAATCAACTGCATAGTGGGCTTGTTTGGACCAACGTTTTCAAAAGTCAAATGCACGTTCAACTTTATTTTTCCGCAAAACGAGATAATCTCCTCCACATATTTACCTCGACTTGTATAAAAGTATTTCTCCACCGCATTTCTAAATGGGTCCAATGTAAAACATTATTTATATATAATGAAAGATCTCATTCTATAACTAATTTACTAATGGGGATTTACCTGGTTATTTTTTCATTCACGTCCTCGAAACTCAAAAATACAGACGAGTCCTTGAAATGGTTAAATTGATGAGACGTCGGTGAACGATTTCGGTGATGATTGACACTTGTCCACGTTGTTCACGTTGTAGGGCGCGAAGAAAAGTAATTTATTTGCTGGGATGGTCTCATGCCGCCCTTGAATTTTGCACATTTTTGCCATAATTTTTTTGTGGGTCCAAAGTTGTTGAAATCTCTCGTGAGTCTCGTCCCATGATCGTACGATGGAATATCGTCTAATTTTCATCTCCCTCAGCCTCTCTTTAAATGAAAGAATATCATATCTCCCTTATAATAAAATAATAAAAATAAATATGCAATTCTAACAATCAAGTTTTATATCATGAGCTCCTAACACTATAAAATTTCAAAATATACAAAAATACATAAAATTATAAAAGTAAGACAAAAATAACAAAACCATTAATCACAAACAATGTCGGAAGTACGGATTACTTAATTTAAGAGGCGAAGCTGGGATGAAGCATAAGTATTCATTCAAACAATCAAACGGCCTGTTTATGAATGTAATGAAAAAATATTTTTATTTAAATCAAGATAAATATATGAATAAAATTATAAATAAATATTTTTAATGCTGTAAAATCAGACGATGGCTTAATTCCAAAAAAGTGACGAGTGTGCCACTGGGGCCATGCGTAGCATACAAAGTATGCGTGTCCCAACATATACACAAATCTTAATTTATCAGTGGGAAATCTTAATTTATGAGTGGGAGCATTCAAGTCATATAAGTGGCACTGTAAATCACAAGTGATATCTGCAAAAGTGGAATATATCAATTTTCAAAAGCTTCGTGTCAGAATCAGGCCCCCCCAAAAAAAGGTTTCATATCAGAAAGGGAAAGGCACGGTCACCAATAATTCCTGATCTGGAAACCTTAAAATACCAGAAAGAGGACATCGCTTTTGAACTTCATTCTTCAATTTTTATTTCCCATACCGATAAGTGACACGTGCACCTTATTTTCATCGAACTTTGGATGGCGAGCATTTGCCGAGTCGCTACCGATTTGGAAATCGTTTGCCGGGCCAGCCCTTACCTTACGCAATCCTTTCGCGTCACATTTTATGTTTGTTTGGGAATACCATTTTTTCAACAGTTCATATAAGTTAAGATAAAACCATATCAAAATCTGTAAATAACATTTTGAAATTCATAACAACCATTTTAAAAACCGTAAAATCATGTTAAAATTCGTAAAATACCTCGAAATCTGTAATCATATTTTTTTAGAAGAATACGGATGTTAAAAAAAAGGCTTCCCAACGGATGTTTTATGTACTATCACAATTTCAACTTATATAAACTAAAAATCAAAAGTACGTGTAAATATACATATAATAGAGAGAGAAATTTTATTTCAATTAGACGGTGTGCCACTAACAAGTTAAAATAATGCAGTAAATATATTCATTGGCTTAACACGACGGGCTACTTCTTTACAATGCAATAAACAAATTTCTGATTTTTCATTAAAAATGTGCTCGTATTCAGTATTTAATATTGTTTCTCATAGGATTAGAAGAATGCACTTGTTTTAGCAAAATCTCTCAATTTATATATATTCATTTGACTAAAATTTTCCCAATTTTAACTAATAAATGTAATATATTTGTCACTGTCACTTTATATTACTCATATGTGTGCGTGTAATATTTTGAAGCAGTGACAATAATTTCGACATTTTTACAGTACATGAATTCTCTATCAATTTCTGGAAAAAAAATGAATTCTTTATCAGTAAATTGTCATCATAGAAAGATTGCCACCGTCATCGGATACTTTCTGTTTATTTTGCTTCCATAAGAGACCTACTGGTTAGCGGCTAGCTAGCGCCAGTTGCTCTGCGTCTAGGGGACACTTTAGTCATTCTACATACACTGGAACCGATTAATTGAAAAAAGCGGCATTTCCTTAAAAAGCAACTACGGCATGCGTATTCTCAATTCCACGCGTCACTGGCAGATGCGGCGATGGGCTCCACTTTCAAAAGGAATAAAATAGGCCAACTGTCTCACGAGAATCAAAACCTGATTGGGCCACGTACCCCAATCCAGAAAACCACTTACAAATTTCTACGGGCCCAATGGCGGATTTCCTCCACCAGCGAAAGCGGTTTTGTGCACTTTCCTTATATAGATCTTTGTCGCCGAATGCTGATGTGAATTCATTTCACTCATCAGTACGGTTGCGCAAGTACTCTAGCCTGTAAGAGCTTGCTTGTCTCTTTCATTTCCCTTTCCCCCTTCTCCTTTCTGACAGTGAGTAACAATTTTTCGTTTGGAAATATAGTCAGCTAGGGTTTACAGGTATGGGGAGAGGGAAGATCGTGATAAGGCGAATCGACAATTCGACAAGCAGGCAGGTGACATTCTCGAAGCGAAGGAATGGTTTATTAAAGAAAGCCAAGGAGCTGGCAATACTGTGCGATGCTGAGGTTGGAGCAATCATCTTCTCCAGCACTGGAAGACTCTACGATTTCGCCAGCACCAGGTTCTCACTAATAATCTCTTAGATCTCCTCTCTGCTTTGATGACTGGTTTCCCTTCTTTTTCTCGTCAAATGAATTGTTGCTGATATGTTATGAAATCGTTGTTGAATGTGAGCTTGCTGGTTTTCTGATTTTGTTCTTTCGTTCGGTGTGTTAGCGATTAATATTAATAATAGGACTAGAGCTAACTTCACAAAGCTTTGATCTTATATGCTGAGGCTGAGAACCTTGTTCCTTCCTCGTCTTCACTTAGTTTCAGTGAGTGGGATTTTATTTAAGGAAGCGGAAGATAAGTTTCAGAAATTTGGAATTGGTTGAGAACTTGAAGTCCGTTCCCATGGAAGAAGATTGGAGTTAGTGAAATCCCTCCTAAGGTCTTTAGAAAGAACACAATATAGCTTGAGTCGGGTTCAACCGCAATGTTCGTGATCGGAAACGCAGAGACTCTCACGCATTATTAAATATATATATATATATATATCACATTGCGTCGAGCTAGATATGGCAATAATATTGCCAATAGAACATGAAGATAAGGGCTTCGTTTGGAAACCCGTTGAGAAAACGGACACAGATTCCTAGGTACTTTATGTGAGAGGAATTTTGTCTCGGCTTGCGTGAGAATGGGTTTTGGGGGTCAAAACGGGGTTCCGTTAAGGTCGTTGCTGTTAAGACCATGTGAATATTGGCGTCACTGGATGCATGATAGGAACTTGCCGTTGGAAGTACATGATGATGGCTTCATTATAGCGTAGAACTGTAGGATTGAGATTCTTAGTACCAGTGAATTGACAGGGGAGGATATAGCTTATAATCAGGGCTATAATTTACTTTGTTGTGAATATTTTTGTGTTTGCTAGTTATGAAAGAGTTGTGAATTAGTTTGAGTGGATATTTCTTTTCTTTTTTTGCCATGGAATTTGAGTGGATATTTCTGCTTATCAATCAACATGTAATATAATGTTTACTAATTACCTTGGTCTCAATCATCCATGATGAGCCTAGAATATGAAAATTTTTGTA
>JANTPZ010009127.1:14206-29343 GCA_025593235.1 Vachellia pachyceras
GCTTGCTGGTTTTCTGATTTTGTTCTTTCGTTCGGTGTGTTAGCGATTAATATTAATAATAGGACTAGAGCTAACTTCACAAAGCTTTGATCTTATATGCTGAGGCTGAGAACCTTGTTCCTTCCTCGTCTTCACTTAGTTTCAGTAAGTGGGATTTTATTTAAGGAAGCGGAAGATAAGTTTCAGAAATTTGGAATTGGTTGAGAACTTGAAGTCCGTTCCCATGGAAGAAGATTGGAGTTAGTGAAATCCCTCCTAAGGTCTTTAGAAAGAACACTATATAGCTTGAGTCGGGTTCAACCGCAATGTTCGTGATCGGAAACGCAGAGACTCTCACGCATTATTAAATATATATATCACATTGCGTCGAGCTAGATATGGCAATAATATTGCCAATAAGAACATGAAGATAAGGTCTTTGCTGTTAAGACCATGTGAATATTGGCGTCACTGGATGCATGATAGGAACTTGCCGTCGGAAGTACATGATGATGGCTTCATTATAGCGTAGAACTGTAGGATTGAGATTCTTAGTACCAGTGAATTGACAGGGCAGGATATAGCTTATAATCAGGGCTATAATTTACTTTGTTGTGAATATTTTTGTGTTTGCTAGTTATGAAAGAGTTGTGAATTAGTTTGAGTGGATATTTCTTTTCTTTTCTTGCCATGGAGTTTGACTGGATATTTCTGCTTATCAATCAACATGTAATATAATGTTTACTAATTACCTTGGTCTCAATCATCCATGATGAGCCTAGAATATGAAAATTTTTGTAATGCTAGTATTTATCAGTTCTTTTTTGGAGAATGAATATTTTTGGTTATTGTGTAAAGGTGTTTTAGTATTCTAGACTTGCAGTTTACAAATTGCTAATGTGGATTAGCAAGAATATGAAAATGTTTTTTTTATTTTTAATATGCAGATAAGATTTCTTACTATAACCATATTTAACTTTATGGACCAATTTGGCCAAAAAGAAAATTAAAATACGAACCGTTCACCCGCTTCGATCAAATTATTTATAGACTATAGCTAGGGAGCTGCTATGTTAAAATCAGACCAGTCTGAACATTCTTAAGGTTATGCCTATCAATGTCTAGTGATCTGTTTGTATAACAGTATTCCATGCTTCGTAACTTTTCTGAAGGTGGATTAATAATGAGGAAGGTAAATGAACTTAATTATATTTAGGGATCTCATTAAGAGAGAACACTATACTTAAACTCTTCATTCTGAATTGCAATCAAAGAAGACGCTTTAAATGCCTGGGAGTGCCCACTATCTCGTTCTTATTATTAGTGTAACTAAGCTAGCCTCTCCAAATTCCAAGTACCCTCAGTCTGTATGGAATTACTTAGCATGAAATCCAGAATGTTCGATTTCTTGAGTTTGTAAGTTATGCACTACTATCCTTATTTCATTAACAAACGTCTTTTGAAAAATTTCCCTTTTTCGATAATGCCAATGGCCGTTTTGCTCCCGCAATAGGCATGGTAATATAGAGTTCTTGGTCCAAGACATTTGCCAATATTATCTGATCCATGCCATATACAGATATACTGATAAACAAATAAACGTTGAAAAATATATATTGTATTTACTTGTGTTGGTGTATTGATCCTTAATCACTACAACAAAATATGTGATTTGCCACAGAAAAATTAGTTGGCTTCGGGACAGAAAAATTTTTGTTGCAAATGGAGGCATCGCAATTTATTTTTTGCAATGAAAAAAATTACATTGCAGAAAAATCCATTGCAAAATGTTAGGGATATAATTATCTTCCTACTATGTGATGGTTTTGTTTCCCATTGCAAAATTTGTCATAGATTTGCGATGCAATTTTTCACAGAAAATTCTCATAAATTTGTGACAGATAATTTTGTCGTAAACTTGAGGCCATGACAAAGTAATCTGAATTTTAGTTAAAATCTGTTGCAAATTTGTGATAAATAATTCCATTAAAACATCCCTCTCACGAAGTTTCTCATGGCAAATACCTGAAAATGATTCTTTTCTTTTCATTCTTTTCATCTTTTTTATTGTAGTAAATGCAAAAATTAAATAATCTAAAATAAATACAACATTTTGTGTTATTGTAAATGCCTTACTGGACAAAATCTAGGTAAGTTACATGTATTTATTATGTCAAATTTTTCAATCACATGTAATCATGAGCCATATTATTTTTCATGTAGATTTCTAATTAAATAATATTTTAAAAATAAGATATATGATCATGTATGATTTGATAACTTAATATCATGGATATAAGAAAATTGACTAAGTTAATAAAATCCTCAACAACTGTTCAAGAGAGGGTCAATAAGATCACTAATGCATGTAAATGGATAGCTGCATATACGTTGCGAGCTCCGCGCTGATCTAGCTAAACCAGGTGTACCAACGGCTACTTGAAACTCAACAGCCACAATTGTGATTTTTAAAATCTTTTACTAAAATTTCTTAATTCATATGGGAAATAAGTTGAAAAGCAAATTCTATCACTCTTGTTTAGGAGGTGTGCGATCCTCATCATCTTAGCATGCCTCTTTGACATTCATAGGCATGCCTAGATCTAGGATATCTTAACATGCCTCTTTCACATCTCAGCATACCTCTTTAACAAAGATATCCAACATATTTGGTTCATCCACTAGTCAATACTTATGTTGTTGTTGGATCTCTTTTGGAGTGAATGGAGGCAAGCTATTGAAGTTATTTGTGATCGAAAGGTTTCTAATACAGTAAAAGGAAAATTTTAGCGTACTGTTATAAGGCCAATAATGATGTATAGTAGTGAACGTTGGGCTTTAACGTGACAACATGAACATAGAGTGGGGTAGCTACAATGAGATGCTGAAATGGATATGTGGACACACTAGAATGAATATGATTTGTAACGATTAAATTCAAAGATGAGTTGGGGTGAAAGTTATTGAGAAGGAGATTGTGTAAAATCATTTGAAATGGTTCAAACATATTCAGAGAATACCATTGAAGGCACTTGTTAAGGAGGGTGGATTAAACAGTATAGAGTCATTTGAAAAGGGTGGAGGAAGATCGAAGCGCACTCTCAACAAGATTATAGAGAGAGATTTTTTGATTAATAATCTATTTATGGATATGTCTGTGATAGATCATAATAACGTCATATGATCCATATAGTCAACCCTACCTAGGGGATAAGACTTTGTTGCTATTGTTGTTCTCTTCTCATCATCGCTGCAATAAAAATGTACAAATTTGTGTTGTTTATTATCCATGGAAAAGTTATTGGTGCATCTATCTTAGGGAATGCAATGAAATGTAATACAATATGATTATTTGTTTAGTATGTCATACAATAAATATGTTTTTTATTACAAAATCAAGCATAATGGCATCATATGATTCATATAGCCGACCCTACCTTGTGGGATAAGGTTTTATTGTTGTTCTCTTCTCATCATAGCTGCAATTAAAATATACGAATTTGTTGGATTATTTTTGGTTCAATGAATGATAGGAAATGCAATGAAATATGATTATCATGAATTTGTTTAGCATGTCATAGAATAAATATGTTTTTTTATTAAAGGCTAAAATATACTTTTAGTCCTTTATATTTGCGATAGGTTTCACTTTAGTCCTTTAAGTTTAAAAAGTGCACTTTTAGTCCCTCAAATTTAACACTGTTAGTCTCTCTTAACGGAAATTGATAACTCATTAAACTTAAGCTGTTGTTTTAAATCTTTTTTATTTTACACAATTTAAAATATCAAATTTATTATATTATTGAATTAAAATTAAAATGTCAGTATGCTTTTTCAACATTTTATTGTACAGTCATCAATTGAATTTGATGAATTAACAATTTCTGTTAATAGAAACTAATGGTGTTAAGTTTGAGGGACTGAAAGTGCACTTTTTAAACTTAAAGAACTAAAATGAAACTTAACGACGCAAACACAAAAAACTAAAAGTATACTTTAACCTTTATCAAAAGACCAAAATAATTATGAAATGATATCCTTTGCCTCCTAGCTAGCCACAAAAATCCCTCAATCACCCTCCTTTATCGAAGATGACTCCAACACAACGATCGATATCTTTGCCAACACAGGCCAATAGTCCAATACCAACAACAACATGATCAAATGAAAAATGAGTTTGGAGTTGAGGGTGAAAAAAAAAAAATCTCCCGATCATCCTCCTTCCTCGACAATGGCTCCTCGGCAACATCAACATCACCAATCAATATCTTCGCCAACACAAGCCAATTCAAACAACAACATACTTATTTGGTAAGTCCGTTGGGAGAACGAACATAGATTCTGAGTTAAATATGTGAGAGGAATTTTGTATTGGTAAGCACAGGAATGACTTTTGGACAAGCCTATAATCAAATGGGGAAGGAGCTTGAACTTTAGGGTTGAAAAAATAGATTTGAACAATGCCAACTCTCAGTTCAAAAGTAATAATGAGGATGTTTTGTCTAAGAATGGTTATGCAAGGAGAGAAATGAGATCTCAGTATGATTTGCGACCAGGAGAATTTACAACAAGTGTGAGGACAAGACAAGATCTTTTCTAAATATACGTTTAGGAGAAGAATTGAGGAGGATGAGGGTATGAACTAATGATGACAGATGCAAGGCAGTATGACGGTGGCGCGAGACTAAAAATAACATTGACGTCAGAAGAGAGGCCTGAGAGCATTGAGGAAGATGGTGGTTGGATCGAGTTCTGCAATGGAGGAACGTTGCTGGTGGAGAAGATGTCAAAGGCGAAGGATGCCACTTAAGAATATGAAGAGGGAGGAGGTAGGTGTATGGGTGAATAGGGAAGAGTATAATGTGCTGAAGGTGGTGAAATAGGGATTAATAGGGCCAATGATGTGATACCCGTTGTAGGATTTGAGTTAATTTTATTTACATAAACTAATCTCTTTTACATAAACTAATAATTTACAGTGAAATTCACAACACATTGCTCTAGCTCACTGATAACATATTTATGCTGTTTGTTAAAACATTAAATATTATTTCTAAAATATTAAAATTTTTAAAAACATTCACACAAAAAAAATCTCCCGAGGCTCTATGCAAATTGCTGTTCGGTTTGATGCATAAATCACAATGATCTCTCACGTGGATTTATTCTATAGGTTCATACCTTTATGTCATTATTTGATATATTTTCGAAATCGACTTGAAAAAAGACAACACCTTTTAGTATATACATTAACAAATGTAAAGGATCAATCAATCAGTGATCTTTTAAGATTTAAGACCCTAGTTTAAACATTTTAGCCTGAACATTTTTCCTCCTTGTGTGGTTCATTGGAAACAGAATGACTTCGAAGTTTTAAGCATATGCCAGTCTTTTCACATCTATATCCTATTAAAATATGTAAAAATATTAAAAGAACAAAAGTAACATTATATGAAACCCTTTTTTTGCCGAGAACATTATATGAAACCCAACGAAACATGTAACGAAAATTATTTTTGGGATATGAAACGAACATTTCACTTATAACATTTGGGGGTATCCAAGGAATGATGGTTAATCTTTCTTTTTTGTAAAAAGACAAAATGATATTAAAAGGAATAATAATGTCTACAACTTACAAATAGTCATGGAACATATATTTCTACTTCTGAAATTACCATAAAACAACTTAGAAATGGTCCTATCACTCTATCTGTAACATTCGAAAAGTTGAAAAGAGTCAATTGTAGATCCTGTCAAATAATAAATGGGCTTGTTTGGGAAGCATTAAGTCCCCAAGAGGAATCATTAGAATTGAATATGAAACATTTATTAACACAGTAAATAACTAGTTGATGCTTGTTATTCGATTGTTGAAAACCAAAATTTTAAATCCAAAATAGAGCAACACGAAGACACTTGGAATGAGAATTTGTCCCTGGAATGGCCTGCCTGTACGATAGAAACTCCTTTATGATAGAACCCTGATCACAAATTATCACAAATAATGGCTACCAAGTTTTTTATATTTAGGGTGTATGATGTCCTAGCCCGTAGTCCTTTGTTCTCTTTCTTGATTGAGGACTGTAAAGTCTACTAATGATCATCATTCCTAAGTAGACAAGGTTCTATTGTATTCCTTAAAATGCTAGGCTGAACTAGTGAAGCAGAAGTAGAGAATACCATGCTGGAAAAATTAACTACCTGCTGGATTTCCTTAATCAATACCTTTAGACTATCCCTTTTCCTTGATGCAAGGCTAAAGTCCGCTTTCTCCAAATGAAATTTAAGAGGCAGTTCACATAATTTACCAATTGATAATGACAATCATCATCTAAGGCCAACAAAGTGTCTTGTAACAAGCTTTTAAATTAAAAAAAAGAGTGAAGTTGCGTAACATAATATTAAGGCATCCAAATCACCAAGCTCTTGGTAAGAGGGCAAGATATGAAAAGATGCTCCAAAGATTCCTCTATGTCACAACCAAATAATAAGAGTGTGAGATAATGGGGGCATCATGTAAAAGCTTTCATAAAAAGCAATTGTTTATATGGAAGTTTTAGCCTCCATGAGAACTTCCAAAAAGAATCGATTATTACATGAAGTAAAATTATGCTTATTTTTTCACCAAAAAAAATAAATATAATTATGCTTATTCAAGAAGTACTCATCCTGTAGCTGAACATTTAGCGCATGTCTTTTTTACTTGGAATTCTTTCAAATGGAATTCTTCGTGGGTTTATACCTTGTATCCTTCGGAAACTGTCGATGCGATTCCTGCACCCCCACTTCCATTTTAAATTCTTTTGATAAGTTATATTCGAAGGACAACTCCACATGCCCTTCCGTAGTCAAGGATGGGTTCTATCATCTCCTTTTTCATAGCGGTAATAGAATTTATTATTGTCATGGCATTATCAGCCATTATGGTTCGCTCTTGAAGAAGTTTTTGCGGAAAGTCACTTCACAGTTGGCGGCTCTTTCATTGGTTAATGTCTTAGAGCAGCTATAGTTTGGATCTTTAATTCTGATATCCTTGAAGCGGGATCAAAACCTTCATTAACAATCACTTGTGTTCACAAAAGCTTCATCGGCATCCCAGTGGATCTTCTCACTTCGACAAGCTTAACTTGGGAAGACTGTTTCTTTATTGCATGCCTTTAGTAATTGTTCTGTTAAAGGCGTCTCACTGTATTCTTTAGTTTCTTAGTTTTCAAAGAAAAACTCTCCTTCATTCAGTATCATTTTGTCTTCTTCCCTATCACTCACGTGATTCTAAATTGATAATAATTTTTTTATAAACACTGACTATAAATTTTATATTTCATATTAGTTGTTTCTGCCACTCATGCTAGTCTAAAGTTGTTTCCTTCGTTTTCTTTTGTCCAGTAACTTCTGCCTTGAACCTTCAAGCAGAGCTATGATAAGCATTTTTGTGTCATAGTTTCTCCTGAAAAGTCCTCTCCCCCTCAGGCTCGTCCATAATTCCAGCCTAGGACTTGAGATTCCCGTTAAAGGGGTATCTGCATTTTTTTTTTGTTGGCACCTACTTTTGTTTACTGCTGTTTATTGTCCTATCTTGTGTGTGACGGTGGCTACGCTAGTTGACTCCTCGGGACGCAATGCTCAGAAGCTTCATTTGTTGGTCCTATTTTGATAGCTTTCTTCCAGCAACCCTCTGCGTAATGGCCTTAACAATTACACTCGAACCAATCCTGCCTAGTTATACACTCGAGCCTTTGTATAAAAAAAAATATCACTCGAGCCTTTTAAGCATAGTTTCCTCTGTTTTGGGGTCTGCCTCAACGTAACCCAATGGAAAATTCTCCGTTGCAATGCAATCAATATCCCCCGCCCCAAGCTACACAACCAGGACAATATCTCCAACGACCTATTCAAAATATATTAGCCTGGCTTCATGATAACCTCACCCGCTATTACCAGGCTAAAATTCAACTTATTCCTAGCATATCATAATACTAGGCAATACCAATGATCAACCATTGAATGGCCAAGGATTCAAACCTCATCGATGAGGATTAAAAGTAGGGAAATTTACTGTTTGGTCCCACATAATGAAGATATTTATCAAATGGTCCCAAATTTTAAAATATTTAAAAAATGGTCCCAGAGGTGTTGTCAATGCAACACATCGTGTTGTCAATGCAGCGCATGGTGTTATCATCAAACTTAGGACCATTTGATAAATAAGTCCCTTATGTGAGACCAAACAGTAAATTTCCCTTAAAAGTATATGACAACCGTATAGGTTGGACATCAAACTTCGGAGATGCACATTTCAATTCTCTAAGCTAAGTTGCAAAATTAATATTTGAGCATTCATACCCAACAGAGCACCGGTTAAATGTCGAACTAAAATAAAACATCATATGCTAGCCAAAATTGATGGCAAGTGACTGCATGATTCTAACTATTACAGAATTTAGTCCTGGAATTGGCTGAGTATTTCGTTGAAGTTTGAGTTGATGCTCATATACTAGTAGTTTCATAATTACACCATCATTTATAGCATAGAAGCGTGAATTTTAGCAAAACTTTTCTTTTGAATGGATGCTTGTTCCCCCAAAATTTGAGTTTGTAACACCTGAACCTGATGCAACTTGATTTTCTTCCTCCAGCTTGAAATCAACGATTGATCGATACAACAAAACTAAAGAAGATCAGCATCCTAATCTTGGGAGCTCAACGTCTGAAGTGAAGGTACTTCTAAGCATCTTGTGCATATGGCAACTTTGCTACCGAGATAAATTCTCACCCACACAAACTATTGAAGAGTAGAATAAAGTGATTGAAATCATAACTTGGTGTATAGGGCACATGATTAGATAAAGGGAAGCAGGAACTAAGCAGGACCTTTCTAACATCTGCTCGCTTGGTTATGCTAAAAAGACTGAGAAACTACCTTGTAATAGAAAGGCTCAGGTCACCATGCTATTCCAAAATTATGCATAATATCATTACTGAACTAAATGTAAAAGAGGATCCCCAGGAGAATCATAAGAGAAATTATAAACTTGAGATGTCACAAAATTCAATATAGGTGCAAATAAAACCTCACAATTCAAACTTCCAAGTGTTGGAACTTGTACAACTTCACGACTGGTTGAGACTGACACGAGAGAGGTCAAATAGCTTTTTCACTAAATAACACCAAAAGAACCAGTAACCTTTTCCTCTGTTCTCTCTTTTGAGTAAACTCAACAGAACACTTATCTGTCAAAATCCCCTTTGTTCCTGATCAGCGATTTGACTTTCAGTCTTTGCCCATTGCTTTCACTTAATAGAACGAGTAAAAGACATAGTGTGACTAGTTTGGTGGTATCAATTAAAAACTTTGGATTAAAGTGTACGTTTGATGTTTAAATTTACATTAAATTTTAGCTTGATCTTTTAAGTTTAAAAAGTACAAGTTTAGTAATTTATTTTTAAAGCCGTTATTTTTATTTAACGGAAAATGCTAACTCAGCAAATTTAAATAATGATTCTGCTATTAAATGCTGTTAAAGTATAATCAAATTTTAAAATATAAAAATAACTATATTAAATAACCAATATTTAAGTATATCTCAACATCATTTGACTACATAATGATGATTGAATTAACATTTTCCGTTAAGTAAATTATAGTGTTCATATTGAAGGATTAAAATTACGTTTTTAAACTTAAGGGACCAAATTGAAATTTGATGTAAACTTAAAAAACATGTATACTTTAGCCAAAACTTTGCATATGGAAATTTTACTCCTACCAACTGTTTCCAAAAACATTGCAAGAAAGCGATCTGCACATCCAATCCCAAACCAGAAAAAGGATCAAAAGTCCAGATCTAATCCCTATGCTATAGGACAAAAAAAGAACTGGGTGACATCCCGATTGAAAAGAATTTATATCTGCCGCTTCATATTTTTCAATATCTAAGAGCACCATTCTGTGTTTACTTGTTCAATTATTTCTAGTTTTGGCAGATGGAGGCAGCAATGTTAAGGCAACAACTGCAAAACTTGCAAGAAAATCACCGGTACATATATTTCCCTATAACATAAATTTATTGTTACATGTAAAAAAGTTTACTTTGGGCATGCACATCAGCCAAATTTAGAAACAAGAGAATATGACTTTTAAGGCATGAATCACGGACACAGAAACAGAAAAACAAGATGAAATTTCCAAACGTAATTTACAATGTCATGTGGTGTCTGATGAAAGTGCCTTAGATACGTTGCCCACAAACATGGCTCCTATTCTGATCAAGTCCTAAGGGCTACACTTAAATCAGTTAGGCCATAGGGCCAAATAAGGGTAGGCTAAAAATCCTTCTTCAAAATTGGGCTTCCACTTTACAGATCCAGCCCTGTACTTTTCTTAGGGTTGAACAGACTGGCCCATCTTCAACACCTCTGGACACAATAAGATTATAATTTCCAACTTCAAAGACTATTTTAATATAGGCTTATAAGAAATATTTTCATGCTCCCATACAGACTTTTAATAGACCATAACTGTATCAGCAAATAAACAAGTATGAAATATTGAGCTGGAAGTATTTTTTCACCAATGCATTGTGAAAGCAGAAATTCCAAACTCATACAGGAAATTTATACTTGCTGCAAAATATGTCCATGACTCTAACCTTGTTCATTAATTATCAGTCTCTAAGATGCAGCTCAAACTTCTTTTGTGAATTAACAGGCAAATGATGGGAGAAGAGCTTACAGGTTTGACTGTAAAAGAATTACAGGGTTTGGAAAGCCAAATGGAAATTAGCCTTCGGGGTGTCCGTATGAAAAAGGTTAGTACTGATGCCTAAATGAAGTACTCAGATTAGGAAACTTTGAGATGGCAGAAACAATAATTGTTTGTTTTCTGAAAAAGACCTACAATGCTCTGAATTTTGTACATGACTTATGCAGGACCAACTTTTAATGAATGAAATACAGGAACTAAACAGAAAGGTCAGTGGTAGAACATATCAAAAGTGGTCACACCCCTCTTCATTGAATGACCATTTTATTTAATTTCTGCAGGGTAGCCTTATACATCAAGAAAATGTGCAGCTTTATAAGAAGGTAAACTTAATTTGTCAGGAAAACATAGAATTAAACAGAAAGGTATTGGTTTGGGTAGCTAATTAGACACAAACTTAAACAGTCTCTTCACACTAAATGAAGCAATTTCTAAACCAGTGAAAATTTGTTGAGAATTTAATTCTCAAAAAACGAGAAATTTCACAAATCCAGGTCTATGAATCAAGATACGGGAACACAGCAAACAGAAATTCTGTTCTTATGAATGGTCTGAGCATAGGAGAGGACTTGCAGGTTCCTGTAAATCTCCAAGTCAGCCAGCCTGAGCAATAATCCTATGAAACTCCTTCAGAAGCCACAAAATTGAGGCATGATCTTTGATACTTGGCATATGAGCTATTAAATCATGAAAAATAGTAAAAACATTGATCTAAGATTTGTTTGAATGTTGCAGCAGGTTTCAACTGCATTGATAGACCTAGAGGAGATGCACGTTTATTGACGCCATCAAGATTATGTGGTCAGATTTGAGTTCTGTCCTTTTTATTCATGATGGGTCATATCAGCCGTGTATAATTCAGCTCTATGATTTCACTATGAAATTATCAGCAAAATCAACTCTAGTATTTGTGTCATGTTTATGAATAATGAATACATCATCTTGTGTAAAGTTAAGACCAAATAAAACACAACTCTTCAAACTGCAGCCATGTGCAAAGCATTTTTACTCATTTATTGTGTTCTAAGATTTTCTCACCCTTTTGATGAGACAAAAAACTGCCATAGTGAATGATGACAATCATAATGATAGTAACACGAGAATACAATACAAGTAGAAGGAAGATTTAATCAACAAAGGAGTCTTAACAAAAACACACGAATAAAACTAAGGAATCTAAACAAAAACACACGAATAAAACTAACAAAGGAAATTGATTTGCAGTAGTTTATCTCAACTCACATCTCACTCAACTTTAAAGAAGAGCCGCTGGAATTACCACTTATCTTGTCTTCTGATTTTGATGTTGTTTTCAATTAAAGAAGTAGATTTACCACGATATTTCATCAGTGCAATGGTAAAGGAAGTTC
Organism: Vachellia pachyceras; assembly: GCA_025593235.1. Taxonomy (NCBI): domain Eukaryota; kingdom Viridiplantae; phylum Streptophyta; class Magnoliopsida; order Fabales; family Fabaceae; genus Vachellia; species Vachellia pachyceras. The sequence goes on from JANTPZ010009127.1 coordinate 26,321, forward strand.
AAAATCATGCCGTATAGAGACAAATAACATTTTTTTAATATGAATGGATGTTGTATAATTAGTTAAGACATTGCAAACACCCCAAGAAATCGAGTAAGGGTAAGGGAGCAGCATATCAATAAGACCGAAATGCTCCAGAAGTGAACAAAACAGCAAACCTCACGGAATAGGCTAATAATACTATTTAAGGTGATGCAAACATATGGGAACACAACTGCATGCAAATCACCACTTTAGTTTTACTTATATAATAGAAGGCACCGCTTTAGCACAAAACTTACATTTTAAAGGTCCATTATATAGTCATGACAAAGCGGTCATTGATTTCTCAAGTTCTAATGTTACCAAGTCTTTTTCAAACAAAAAGGTTCTGAATTAGAGTACCATCACTATCTTATGAAAAAACAACAGGTTAAACGGCCCACAGTTTTCAGTTTATGGAAAAGATGACAGTTAACCAAGGAAAAGCTGTAACATATGGGTACAAAAAAAGAATCAAGCTTCAATGACATAATCTATACAGACAACTTGGATCACTTAGATCCAAATCGTCACATCAAACAAAAGAGAGGGCCAAAAATATGGGTATATTTATAAATAAGACCGGCAGAAATTAGAGCAATACCTGCTCAAAGTTCAAAACTTTGTCTTCAATTCAAATGAATGCTATCAAGCATATAATTTTGCATTCTCCCTTTCATCATAGAAGAAATCACATAAATAATAACCGTGTCATCTTCATTATATGTGAAGTCCTGCAATTGTATAGTAATTGTAAGGACCTAGATCCTGACTACTAAAGATATGATCACCACAGACATGTTTGCAAATAACTGGTCCTTTCAATCATATTTCAATTAAGAATTTGAGAATAAATCGCCAATTAAGACACTAGTTTTCAGGGGGCAGTGAGAGAAAATAAAGCTTGCAACACAAGGTAATAAGCACCCCATGTGCCAGCACAACAAACCCAATGTTTATTAGACTCATTTTTGCTTGCATCACATTGTTTCTTTAATGGCGACTCATCAAGACGATACTGATGCGCTGCCCATAATAATGAGTTTCTTAGGTTCTTGCCATTATTCATTTACCACTTTATTTGAGAGAAAAATGCTTGATCCTTATAAAACTGTTCAAACATATTTGCTACTTTCTATGATTTCCTCTTCCATCAGATGAAGAATTCACACTGTCAAAAATTATGATATTACTAAATGTTTCTCCAACAAAACATCATGAATAAGTTTAGTTCTGAATGTTAAATGACATATTTGAACATCAAGCATTAATTTGCCATAAACTCAAGTGAGAAAAAAATTGAAAATCAGGCCTAACTAATAAAATGAAAATTTTCAGGCTCAGCTTTTATCAACAAACTCAGTATTTATAAAATTTTCAATAGTGCTCCCACAATGGACAGGCTAAGGAAGAAGAACTACAGTACAGCGTTGTCAATGGCACATAGTGACAAAAAGTGAAAGGATCAAATTTTTAATTTAAATTTCCATAGAAATATCAAATGTGACAAATACCCTCAACTTGGGGAATCTAAACAATTGTTTAATTAGAACACGCTTTTGGCTAACATTTGATTTTCTATGTGTCCGTTTGGGAGCGCAGTAGAGAAGTACTTTTACGTAAGTCGAGGTAAATATGTAAAGGAGATTATTTCGTTTTGTTAAAAATACTGTTGAACGCGCGTTTGATTTTTGGAAACGCTCCGCCAAACAAGCCCTATATTCTGCCAGGATGGCCATTGAATCAAAGTGGATGCCACATGGCAAATTCAATGTAAACATCACCACATCATGGAAGTCCCAAAGCATTTTCTTCAAATTCTGCCATGCCAAGGTGGCTGCCATGGACAACACTACTATGTTACAGATGAGCGATTAACAGTCCACCTAAAGACTTGGTGCATGTTTGGTTTACAACTTGTAAAACAGATATTTGTCAAACGCTATGTTGACTTGCGTTTACAACTAGCTTTTCATGTGTATTTTTTTTTAATACTAAGGTCAAAAAGTGAACAGACATCAGTTAGGGAAAAAATTCTAAATTGTTTTTTGGCTTGCAAAAGTAATATTAAAAAATACACATAAAGTATGTTGTCAGATTGTCCATCCATTAAAAATTAACATTGTTGGTAGACGAAGAAAAGTACAAAACTGTAGGGTCTGACTTGTTTAGAGAGCAATTCCAAGGACTAAGGCGTCAAAACACACACACACACACACACACATTAGGTAACGAAGTCCATACTTTAAGTTGAATCTAACAAAATTATCTAAGGCACGCTTTAATAATTAATTTTTCAGATTAAAATACAACTTGAGAAACATAATACTCATCATAGCCTATCCATAGCTTCTGGAAAAAAATGGTTAAATATATTGTAGGAAATATATGTGTGTATGATCTCAAGAACACATTTAAGAATAGTATGCATGCTTGACGAGGATCCATAGACGCCCAACTAGTCTCAGAAAGTAAGTAAAGTATATCATTCGGCCCTTGCCCCTTAGCATTATCGAGAGTAGAGAATGATAGTGAGAGATCCATCAGAGAGATGAACTGACTGCTACGGTTTTTCCATTATGCATACATACATACATGTACAACCCTAGCAGAATAATAATAACAACAATAATAATCTAAAAAATTTATCTAACATAAACTTCTCTTGAATGAAGTCAATAGAAATAAGAAAGTATGTGCTCACTGCGTAAGAGGAAAAAATAAATGAAATCTTCAGCCAGTCTACTGTGTGCAGCTACAGAATTGAAAAGTGAATTCACCGACATAACTTCCATATCGGAGGGGAAAATAATTAAAGTAAGCGCGTATGAGTATGAGAGGGTAAAATTTACGTTTATATTAGATATAACGAATCAACCAAGTACTGAAGACTGTCCTAAACCGGCAAAAGAAAAAGGAAACACAGCCAACTAAACAAAAAGAATTATATTCGTAGACCGTACCTCCTAATTACCTGAGATCCGAACGCGCATTGTCCAGAA
>JANTPZ010009128.1:0-15905 GCA_025593235.1 Vachellia pachyceras
ACAACTTTAGTATGAGGATTCATAACTCCAGGGACAAATGAAGACAGAAAAGAAATAAATCTTCTTGCACAACCCTTAGCATCTCCATAGAGAGCATTGTGGAACTGTAAACATTCAAAGATGAAAGGTACAATAAGTGACTAAAGATAACATGTCTCAGTGACTCTTCATGATAAACAGTCAACAGAAAGAAATGGAATTGGTTTAGAGGAAGATGAAGCATAATGATGCAACAAAGCTTATCATAATGGCCTACAGTAAATAAGTAGTGGAGAAACATATAGACAGCATGAGTAACAGTAACAGTAATAGAACTTCTGTCTTCCTTTCTTTTTTTTCTTCCCCCCTCACCTTGCTCAGGGAGAAAGGAAAAGTGGGATCTGCTAACATGCCTTATTGATTATTGAAGAGTTCATACGCATGCAAAGAAAACAAAAAAGTTAGTGCTTTTACAACAATTCTTCCAGATCATTTATGAATTTGTTATACTTGCATCTTTTTTCTTTATATTTTGACTTTTCTAAAACAATTGCAACTACTAATAAGTCACATCTGAATAGTAAACAAATTTTAGAAACTTGCGCTCAAACAATCAACATACTATTTCCTGAAATCCTTTCTCAAGTATAAGCAATAAGCAATTAAAATTTTGAAACAATGATCTTTCAATTAAAACCAATCTAACATCTAGTCAGAAAATCACAATTATATAATAAGAGTCGTAAGAAACACATTAAATCACAACAGAACAGTATACAGACGGTTTATAGAGATGCATATGCGTGAAAAACTATAGGTCAGCATGAGAATCACATAGGTATTATATACTTCAAAGTAATGGCTGTGATTTATGTTTTGTATTGGCCAAAAAAATATGAATGGCATGAAGAAAATTACCCTAATTAAGTGTTTGGCAATGCATGAGCTATATAATAAAAGGAAACCTCAAAATATATCAGTTGATCAGTAAGTCTATTCAAGGAAGACAGACACCTTTGGATCAAAGAAACCAGAAGCCTTAGGATTCCTTTGCTGAGAGGTCTTGAAGTAAGTAGGGCAAGTTGTACAATAAGGATCATTACACATTCCCAATTGCCCAGACCTCAGTAAGTGTTCATTTTTGTGGGCATAGTTGTTCTGCCAATCATTACCATCTCTTCCATGAAAAGCAAATTTTTCCGTCATGCTCTCCACCGTTTTGTTCCCAGTGGCATTGATGCTCTGTTGGGAAAGACTTCCATGTCTGTTGGTGACATACAGTGGACCACTCATCTGTACTAATGGGGTTTTCCTCTCATTCCTTAGGGGACCAGTATGCCCAACAAAACTAGTTTCTCTCTCATATGGCTCCATGGAGCTCGTAGGAATAGACATTGATGCACTACGTGTCCTGGATATAGGCCTCAGTAAATTAGAATCTGCAAATTCAACTAATGTTTGATCTGTCTCCAACAGCATTGGCATCTCATCTTTTTCCAAATCTGCCATCTTTCCCAAGAAATTCTGTAATGTGATACAAAATTAAGAGAAAATACAATATAGATGTTTATATACTGTGTCAGTGATTCCAAAATCAAACTGTATCTAAGCAAAACTAGATGGAATGGAAATGAAACAGAAAATAGAAGACGAGGTGCAACATGAAAAACAAGGAGTGACAAAGCCATATGAAACTTGACTTTTATGAATTCATAACATACTCATGATCTTTTTGTTCCCTGTAATTTAAATCATTAACATAATATGATTTCCACCATCCAATCTTGCAATTAATCAATATTCCTAGATAGTTGACCCTCAATAGTTCAAGAAATCTGCCATAACTTTGAAGTTTCTCATGCATGCTTGTTTACATCCGCCTCCAAATTCTTAAAATCTCATTTTGTGCTTTCACTTTCCACTTGTTCTGCTTTAGAGACTCTGCTGATAAATCTTTACAGTTTTCTGAACTACAAGTTCAAACCCAATACGGAAGACTTACAGAATGTCATTATCCTAATATCACTAGCAGTACGCCCAGACGCTGATGTTTGAATTTGACAGCTCATGAGGGCTAAATGGATTCAGAAGTTGTGCATTAGACCCCTATAGCATCAATTTCTCATGCTCCATCGGTATCCAATATTCTCGCAGCATATAAATTCAAGCTCACACCGTCACTTTCTCACACTAGTTGATTGTGTCATAGGTTAATCCGATTTCATCTTGGAAAATTTTCAATCTTCAGGTTTAGCTTACTCTCTATTTGTGTTTCCAAAGCGAACAAATACAGTACTGAACGTGATAAAAATATAATGAATAAAATGAAAAAGAACAGGAGGAACAGAAGCACAATGCAGTAAGACAATCTAAGACGGCATCTAAACAAGTAATAACTAGAGAAGAGACTGCAGATGAAGATAAGTATCAGAAAATAGAAACCCAGAAAGAGAAAAACCTGTAGTGAAGCTGAATTTCCTACAATGCACTCTCAAAACTTCACCAACAGACGACAGTGACTGAATCTCCCCATTCAAAGTCCAGGAAGCTAGGCAGCCATGTCAAGAACGAAGACGAAATTCTCCTGAAGGATGGAGAAGTCTCAAGGAGAACGGAAGTAAGCAAGGTAAAACCAACACTGAACAAGGAAGGGGAAAAACGAAGGAAAGAACACAGAATGGGGCAGAGACTGACTTGAGGCTGAAGGAGAAGACTTTAAAGAGTACCGCATGACCGCTGTGGACAGAAGAAGACGAAGAAGAAAGGGTGTGGGAATTTGATTGGTTGTTGCTTTAATCCCGAGCGAGACTGCATTAAAAGCTTTGATTTTGTATAATTTTTTGTTTTGTTTTCTTTTCTTACGTGAAGGGTGGGACAACTTGGTACGTGGTTGCAGTACAGTATGACAATGGCTCGTTGATCGAGTTAGTCCCTATACCCTTGTCAGTCTAGTTGGTTATTTTTGTCTTCTTTGGAACAAAGTATATTTTATTATAATATATATTGGTCAATTGTTCCTAGTCTCATACGTGCAAAATAAAATAATATGCAGGCGTTGACGTGACTTGCGAAGAGGTTTTGGTCACACAGGCTTCAACCTCCAGAGAATGTGGCCAAGGCTCAAGCACAAAATATAAGACATAATCATGCTTATGAACTTTCTTAAGATGTGTTTGGAAACTCCATTGAAAGAAAGGAGTTCTGTTAGAAAATGAGTTTACGGATTTATAGATGGTTTTACGAATTTCAAGATGGTTTTAATGAATTTCGAGATAGTTTTTATGGATTTTGATATGGTTTTATCTCGACTTACGTGTACCTTTTAGGAACGGAGTTCCCAAACAAGCACTAATCGTGAATACAGATATGGGGTCGGTGGCTTAAAAAAGAGAGCCGTCTCTGGGTCTTCCTTCTTCCATCTTTAAGTCAACCCAAGTATTATTATATAATATGATCCCTCGTATAACTATTAAGAAGGCTTGACCAACAAATGAGGCAAAATGATGGATGTGGTTATAATAAAATTCAATGTAAGGGGTCTAAAAGGGAGAAAGGCAACCATAGCTACTTGTGATAAAAAAAAAATAATACCAACAATATTACGTGGCAATGAAACCACCGAGCGTTGGGGTGCAGTGGTCAAAGCGGCTGTCACCTCCAAGGCGAACGTGTGTTCAAATCCTGGAACCGCGTCGAGGGTAGGGGATATACACTCTTAGTGCAAAGCACCTTAAAGGGGTGCGCTCAAGGACTCCCCGCTCCGGATTAGTTGGTTGCCTCGGGTTACTTGGTCCAGTTGAAAGAAAGCTAAGGACTCAGGAAAAAAAGCGGGATACCGGAGGGAATCGCGAGGGCCATAGGCCCAATCTGCCCTAGATCAACAAAAAAAATATTATGTGGCAATGAACATTGAGTTTTAAGGAGGTAACAAGAGCATAAATTAGATACGTTAACAAAGAATGTTAAAATGTATATGTGATTATATAAAAAAATGAAAAGATTTGTAGTGAATATATACGGTGAATGCTTAAAGTGATCTCTTCTACTGAGCAGCTGGAGGCATATACAAAAAGGGCATTATATGTACCAATGAATATGATATATTAAGTATTATGAAGTCCTTTGAAAATAGACAAAGAATGACTAAAACGAATACTCAATAAAATTATTAAACATCTTGTAGTTAATAACATATCTAGAAATTTGGTGACATGCAATTTATATAAATAAGACTTTATTGTTTACAACCAACAAATGAAGATCAGTATGACTCATAGAAAACGAAGATGGAAAAACAGAAGATGAAACTAATGTTTTAGCATATAGCATGTGCATCTGCATATGAAAAGGACAAAAAAATCCTGTGCTTTATATTTGAAATTAAGATCAAAACATACTTTTGATAGAATTGCCTTTGCCAGAATGTAGTTTTGACTTTGCCCAAATGTGATTACAAACACACTTTATGATGACTATGTTGTGAAAATCTGTCATATATCAGGATATATATATCGTGGTTTGTCTAACAGATTTCAGAATTTTAAGGCCATGTTGCTTTGCAATTTTGTCTTTAAGGTAAACTTTCAATGACAATTATGTCCAGAAAGTTTAATTTATTAACTGTAATATATTAAGAAAATTTTGTTAAAAGAAATTGTTAATCTCGTTTCAGATAGTTGCAAATATATAATTCTCAATTACACACCACGGCACTAACCGTTCATATAAAATTTAAGTGTTTGATTCATGACTAATATTTTTATTTTTTTTCAACTATCTTAATCCATATTTGCAATTATTCTTTTTCATAAAAAAATTATTGGGATTTGATTGTTATAAAATTCAATTTTTGACACATTCAATGATTGTTGTGGCATTTTTTTTGTGTATCATTAATCTTATTTTAGATACTGCTAAATACCAATCAAGTATGAACACTTTTTTAAGTGGAGATTCAAACGTTAATTAATTATATTTCGAGGGATTACCCCTTTTGCTAAATTCAATCATGGTTAGTATAGTTGTAACATTTTCTTGCAATAATGGGATAGGCCAGGAATTTGGGGCTGAGGCTAGCATTTGGAGAGCCCAGGGAAAAATAATCTCATTCATATATTTACCTCGATTTGCATAAATGTATTTTTCTACCGCGTTTCTAAATGGACCCAGTCTCACGGCAAAGGACAATGGAGAGAGAAAATGGATGAAGAAAAGCAAATGGAAAGTGACGTAATAAATGAGGAATGAATGAAGAAGAGATAATTGGGTTGTATTAAACAATTTTACTTTTACGTAATATTTAATTTATATATATTTTTTTGGAATAAAATTTTCTCTACACAGTTACGTTTTTATATTTTATCATTTTATTCTTTTTCTAAATTTATGGTAATATATAAAATAATATATTTATTTGAATACATGTTATTTTTTATTATTCAATGAGATTCATATCCTTATAAATTATTTTCATCAAAAAGCACTTTTCCAACATTTATCTAAACAATTTTTTTACAAAAAGTCATTTTTACAAAATTTATTCAAATATAAATCACCACACATCTTCTAACTTTTAATCAGAATTCTTTCTCAAAAAAAATATTTCTACCACTTATCCAATCAAACCCTTTCAAGTCTTGATTAAATTAACCCAATTTTTAAAATTCAAATCAATAACATATTCTCCAAAACCAAATAAATAAAACCATTTGCAACATCACTACTAATGTATAAAATCTTATGGATACTTTTCAAAAAATTAAAAGGGTCTAAATGGATCGACTCACGGATTCATCCAGTTTTCTCAACTCTAGCCATAGATATTTTAACATTAGTTAGTAATGCTAGCTGAAATACACACATATATATAAGAAAATCTTCCGCCTTTTGGATTGATCACCGTAGTGTTGAATGATAGTGGCACTAACAACCTCACATAAGAACGGAAATTGTTTGATTCTACAAAGTAATCATCTTAAAAGAGTTCATGGGCAATTTTCATTATATTCTAAGATATCTCCACAAGCTTATGTGGATATGTTACATCTGAAATAAATATAAGAAAACCGGAGATAAACATTATGCCATTTTACCATCATCTCTTCTGAAGATACCGCACAACAGGCGATTCAGGCAAAGCAAGGGTCGTGATCTCGTGTCCAGAGAATCTTTCAAATGAACATATTCATGCGTGAAGATCCATTCGCTGCCAATTCTTCCCCACCAATAATGAAGCCAATTCATCCTTCTTTTCAAACAAACCTAGGAGGCCACCGGTGTGAATGAAAAGGATCTTTCTTCCTTCCCACTTCTTTGGATTCTCAGACATGTCTCCCAACATTCTATGAACAGCTTTTCCGCTGATAGGGTGGTAATATCAATCAAGATATATACGTATATACAGTTTAGTAAAATCAGAAGAATTCACATTCAAGAGTCACGACTATTAGTAAAGATTCAGTTATTACAGATTTTAATTAGTTCTATATCCAGAAGATGAATATAACTAAAGGCCATAAAATGAAGATGAACAAAAGGTGATTTGTATATACTAATGTCCTGGTCCTGGTATCTTCGATGTTTAAGAGACATCCAAGATTCTCTTGATGATCATGGAATGGATAGAAGATTCTCTTGTTTGCATTGAGTCATATGGAATTATGGGAGGAGCTAGAGAGATTAGCACAACATACCTCCCTCCCATGGATGCTAGCAGGAGACTTTACCGACATCAGAGAAGCCCACGAGCAGAGAGGAGGGGTGGGAGTAAACTTAAAGTGTCAGAAATTTGATGAGAATATACAACAATGCAGGCTTATAGATATGGGGTTAGAAGGTCCAAGATTTACTTGGAAGGGAACAATAATCAATTATGCAAACCGTATGTTCAAGAAACTTGATGGGGCACTCTGTAACAGTGAGCGGAGAAGAACGTTTTGTGACGCGGTTGTTAAAGTTGGTCCCCGTATTCAGTCTGATCATCACCCTCTCCTAATTTACACCCATGGAGAAGCGGGGAAGAAGAAGAACAGACCATTTAAATTTGAGGCAGCATGGTTGAGGCATAAATCATTCCCAGGAATGCTACGCACACATTGGAGGGGCAGAGACTATGTATGGAATGAGCTTAAGGTGCTTCAAGTTAATTTGCAGAATTAGAATATCAATGTATTTGGACACATTGGTAAAAGGAAAAAAGAACTACTGAGGAGAATAGTCGGATCCAAAGAATAACCCAGAGAAAAAAACAATATACGGTTAAAGGAGCTTGAAGAACAATTAAACCCGGTATTGGAACAAGAAGAACTTTTGTGGTTTCAAAAGGCAAGAACTAAATGGCTAAATGATGGTGACCGAAATACAAGTTATTACCACACCAAAACAAAAACTAGGAGGAGGAAGAATAGAATAGCTATGTTGAAAGATGCACGCAATAATTGGATTGAGGGGAAGGAAGAGGTTGTAAAGTTAGTGCATCAATTCTTTCAAGAATTTATTTACTGAAGATCAGATGGTGATGGAATAGACCCAAACAACACACTCGTGGCCAACGGTTTTGCCTGAAGAGTGGTAACATCTCTCAAGTGAAGTCTCAGAGGATGAAAAAAAGCAAGCTATGTTATCCATCGAAAGCCTAAAAGCACCAGGGGAAAATTGTCACCCTGCAATCTTCTTCCAAAGAAATTGGGGGTTGATGGGATCGAGTGTGTGTAGAGCTGACAAGAAAATGCGGAACAACAAGGAGAGTGCAAGTGGAGTGTACGGAACATGTGACACAATTGGGGCCTATATCCCCATCTAATGTCATATAAAATTGCGGCCTGTATCCCTATGTAACTCACATCTAATACTTGTTAGATTGAGAGAGAGACAGGGAATAAGAGCTGGCCGTAAAGAACCTATAATTTCCCATATGATGTTTGCGGACGACCTTGTGCTATTCGCAGGAGTTAACACTAACCAAATAGATGTTGTTCAGTGTTTACAGGTTTTTGGAGATATCTCAGGACACAAAATTAGCGAAGAAAAAACCTACATTTATTTCTCCTCAAATGTGAGCACACAGATGAGGAGAGATATATGTAGCAGGAGCAAGTTCAGATAAGTAGAGGAAATCGGAAGATACTTGGGAGCAAATATTGCGTTCCCAAGAAGCCATAAAGACAAGTACAAAATGACCGTAGCCAGAGTGAGGAAGAGATTAAAGGGCTGGAAAGCCTCAAGCCTTGCCCTTGCTGGACAAATGACATTAATTCAGTAACTTCATCTATGTCCCTGTATCCGATGCAACATTATTGTTTGCCCCAAGGAGTCATAAATGAAATTGAGAGATCCCAAAGATAGTTCCTATGAGGTGAACAAGGTAAAAGGCAGTGGCACGTGATAGGACTAGTGAATTTACAACGGCAAGTGCATATTCTTGGCTTAGTGGACACACAGAATTTAACAAGAGGATTTTGGCGATTAATCTGGAAACTAAAAGTACCAGAAAGGATCCGGGTATTTACTTGGTTAATCTCAAACAAAAAACTCATGACAAGAACAATCTCAAGTACGTAGGATGGAAAATCGGAGTTGTGTAGTATTTGCGAGAGTCATAAGGAGGATATTGTCCATGCACTTCAAGACTGCCCTGTGGCGAGGAATGTATGGGAAAATCTTGTCCCTCCTTCGCGAAGAAGAGCCTTCTTCACGGTGGACTGGCACATGTGGATCACTGGTAACGTAGAGAGTAAGGAGAATAAGGGTGAACAATTTGATTGGTCTGAGCTGTTTGCTACAGTTTGTTGGTTTATATGGAAATGGCGTAACCTCCAAGTCCATGATCCCGAATTTGAGAGACCCTTTCACCCGGCCCAAATCATTAGAAAATATCTACAGAATTACAGGCAGAGATGGGATGGCTCCACAGGACAAGAGCTCCGATAAGAAGTTCATTGGGTTTCGGGGCATCCACCGAAACAGGGATGGTGCAAGTTGAATACAAATGGATGGAGTTCAATGAATGGATGAGCAGGATGTGGGCGTGTAATAAGGAGGGACTGTGTTGAATGGCTCTATGGATTCTCGGTCCAGGAACCAGGATGTAGTACACAAGAAGCTGAGGAATGGGGGGTGTATGAATGACTGAAAATATGTCAAGAGCCAGGTTGGAAAGGGTGGAGTTAGAATGCGATGCTATCCAAGTGGTTGGTTGAGGAACTACTTCAGACCCAGCGAAAGGAAATGGTCTGCTATCTGAACTAATGATACAGTTAGTGCAGGAAGAACTAATTCTATCCACTAGATTCAATCCTATTGATTACCGTTGTGTATAGAGAAGGAAACCGTTGTGCAGATCGACTGGCTCACCTGTGCGAAGCAGAAGGACTCCAGCGATCACAGTGGAACAACCCTCCTAAAGAAGTACTTAAACATTCTAAAGGATGATGTTGGAGGAATTGGTTTACATCGTTGTGTACTTGTAACTGAGTAATCACTAGCCCTCAGTCTTGTATCACAAAAAAAAAAAAAGGACTTTAATTTGGAAGTCTAAAAGATGAGTAAGCATGACTTTTCAGATTTATTTAGTCTTAAAAAATGAGGAGCTAATAAATTTATGTCATCTAACATCGAACCAGTCACCCTACTAAACACCGAGTAAGATTATGGTCCGGCGAAATAGGTTAGAAGCTCTAGGCACTAGGTAGGCGGACACTCAGCTCACCAGTGCGCTCGCCTCGTTTTTGTTTATTACTGCTTTTCATTTTTCAAATATATGTTGTTAAATTTTCAAATTATATTACACACATTTATAGACTGAATTGATTATATAATAAAATTAATCCCAAAGCTTGCAGATGAAGACAAACTTAGGATCAAGTTCCTAACATAAAACAAGAGGCTATGTTTAAACAAGTACAAAACAATAAATCCTTTTTTATTAAAATTAGTTTGAAGTAACTGAGAATGGAGAAAGCTATAAAATCGTGATGATAAATAAATACCTGTATGACGGATGAAGAATTACACCAGTAGCCACTGCAATTTCTTTTAATAAATCAAGCTCATCTGAGGGGGTAATTCCATAGCCAAGACCAACGGCCTGTAAAAACATAAGAAATTTAGTTGAATTTTCTTTCATTATCAATTGATGAGCATACTTATCTACAAATAAAGTTTTCTACATCATGGTTAATTGGTTATTTAGAAATTTATACTCAAAGAAGGTCTTTATGAGTTAGATTATTGTGCCAGTTTGATAAGTAGTGAAAACTATTTTTTCAATGTAATTGAAGGTTTGTAAGATAAATATGTGAAAGAAATTTTATCTTGATTTGCATAAACACATTTATATAACACCATCACAAAAAGATCCATTGATCCCTAAATTATGACATGGTCCACCCCTCTTCACCAAGAACGTGTATTTTGAACTAAATTAAAACATTATATTTATCGGGCATTTTTGAACTCATTAAAATATAATATACTGCAGTTGCACATACTATTTTTCCTCTTGCCATACATTCATTTTTTCCTTATATTCTCTTGTTTTCCAGTAACTTTTCATGTGCTCCTGAAATTTCTGTGAATGCATTATCCTAAATCCTTTTTTTTATATTTGCGCATAACAAACAAGCTAGAATATTAAAATTTTAAATTTGTCTCAAAAGTTTTCACACATGAACAATGTTATCTAGAATTTTTTTTGGTTTAATGTCATACCAAAAGTTTTAAAATGTAGCAATGTTACATCATTCTGCTGACAAACTAAGATTAAGAGTTAAAAAATTGACATTAACAGTTGTCATTTTTAATAGTAAAAAGCAACATGCTCTGTATTAATACTTGTGAGTTGTGAAGCAATCTCAAAACTAACAAGGCCAAAATCTTTTTGAGATAACATGCTTTTGAGTGAGAAATTTAAATCATTTATATTTGCATCAATAAATAATGAATCAACTTATGCTAGCTTTTCTTCAACACACAAACACATAATGCAACAATGAAGAAGAGACTCACATTGTGTATTTCAATAATATCACGCGATTTTACAGCAGCTCCAAGTCCATCAAGTAAGCCTTGAATGAAGTCGTAGAAATAGTCAGGGTCTCTAAAAACACAGAATCCATGTACCTGCAGATGAGAACATAATCAGTGTGTACGGCTTGCCATAACTTGAATGAGAGCCTTATTCTTAAAGGAAGGCATATGTACTCTAGCTTTCAGTGAGCTCAATGAGGATTCCAATGACAGACCAGCAGCCGTAGACCCACTGCAAAATGAATACATATAAGATGCTAAGAGGTGGGGAAAATTATAATAAACTATGACCTAACAGCTAATGTTCTATTGAAGTACATATTAACTCTAAGCATGAATCACATTGCAACTTATTCCTCTGGTCCCATTTGTAGAATGCATGTAAGATGCTAAGCAGAAGGAATGTTTCGTCCTTATAAACTCGTTCCGGCTGAAAATATAAGAAGTCTTCTAGAAAGAAATTATGGCCTAAAATATAAGAAGTTGACAGGGTAATCAATGAATGTTTTCCATTTTACCCACTTACAGGTGGAGAAAGAGGTGATAGATAATAAATGGATATTTAAAAATCACATTCTTTAATAAGGGTGAAATAGGTAAATTTTATTCATTTAGGACACATTAAATGACTTAACTAACATTTCTACAACGTCGGACGGAGTGAGTTATATCATTAATTTTTTCGTATAAATGTACAATTTCACTCTTATTTTATTACTATGTTGATTTTGTTCTCATGGGAAGTATATTAAATAAGAATAAAATTAAAAAAATAGTTGAATTTTTTATGGCAAAGTTAATGAAGTTCAAGTGTTTTTTTGTCTGTGTGAAATATGTTGGAAGTAATTCATAAATGAAATTAGAGAAGTAAATAAATTTCTGCTGCTAGTCTGGTTGTAAGTTTGAAACAGTGACTACATATAAATTTCTCTCATAGGACAAAATTGTTGTAACTAGTAAATGATATATCAAGGAAGTAGAAAATACCTGCTAATTGGTACAACAATATCATCAAACTCAATATTGTTATTAGGCCCACTCTGAATCTGCTGTTCAATCTCCCGAATCGCCTCAATATAGCCCCTGATGAATAGATATAATATAATGTAGAAATTTCAAGATGCTTTAATTATCTGCTAGACATTAAGTTGTAACCTACTGCTTTTAATTACCTGATACAATCGATTTGGGGAAGATGGGAAGCCAGGAAAGCATAATCGTAAACACTAAACAATTTATATAATCTTTTTATAGGAAGAAGCCTTATCATGAACAAATGTTCGATACTCATTTTCTTAAAAGGGTAATTTAACAAGCAACTTATTGCTTTACTATGATCAGAATAATTTTCATGCCAGATATGGGAACCAAGGAAATTAGTACAATTTAAAAGAAGAAAATGGAAGAGGACAATACGTTCTCACCAAGTTCCCAAAGAGTTTGATCCCCCAGCAGGAATCACATACGGCCTCCTCCCTTCCTTTGTCAACTTCTCTTTCAGAATATTGGCTAGTTTCTACAACAGGACTACCAAATTATTCAGTAATCAACAAAATCAGAATATAAATATATCAATTCGGATGACTCAAAGAAATGAATGTCAGTAAACAATGGCATTGTCTGCAATATAGTTCTCTGGTCCTAAATAAAAGATCTCATTCTTAGCGTAGCATAAAAGGGAGTATATAGATCGCAAATCCGTCAAAGCAACCGGAAAATATAATTGAAAGGTGTCTATATATGAAACAGGGAAAAGATATTTGCTGCCAGTGTCTTGATTAAACAGTTCCATATGAAAAGTTATGCCAAAATCCTTAAAGGGGCCAGTTTTTGTTGTTGCTGTACTAAATAATGAAGAGTCAACTATGTATATAGTATAGTAACAACAAAGTTTCTGTTAAACGTCCTATTAGTTGCTTTTTCAAGTATATTAGAAACCACTCGGCTACCCTCTACTTTCATGTAATGATCAACATTTTGATGATGTTTATTTTGCTCCAGGAACTGTACAAAGTAATCACACATTGTTTTAATTACAGCATATAGACTGAGTAGGCCATAAAAGAAACAAAATATCACTTGGAAGGAACAAACCTTTCCAGTTTATATGCTAGAGTCAGAGAAATTTAATATCTTAAGAAATATGTAGTTTATTCATGAATACCACTGGGAATGTAACATTCCGAATTTTAAGTCTAAAAGCTCAAGAATAAATCTAAACAGAGTTGGCTATTACGCCCAGTTGAGCTAAATGTATTGTATTTCATAAGGAAAAAAGGCTTTAGGTAATTTAATTGACTTATGAATTTTTCCAAGTTCCAGCACAATTCTTTGTTTTGTGGTACCTAAGCCTTGAGAAAAAGATTCAAGTTTTTAGTCTTTCCATGAGTACCTATTGAGTCATGAATGGCTAAACAACTTTAATAAATGATCCTAGAGTAAGCTATGCCAGTGAGCTCAAACACGTTACGTTACACACATTTGGTACTAATTAAAGGGCCAATATTATCACCTCATCACCAAATTCTATAAGTTCCTCCATCGTTATAAGTTCAATGTGAGCTCCTATCAGACGCTTGACCAAGAGGTTTCCTGTGAGTCCAGGATCTTGGTCAACAAGGACCTGACAAGAAATAAAAGATTCAAGGAATATGACATTAAAGATGTTATTGAACTGAATTAAAGAACTAAAGAAAGAAGAAACTTTCAACCTTAGAAGTGACTAGTATAAAATAAGAGTCAAGATTCAAATACTTGGCAGCAACAGCAGTTGCACAACAATGGCTGCTTTGGACGTATCCTGATGTAATAACACAGTCTGCCATGAAGAACTCCAATTTCCTAACCTTGTTTCCACCCAATTCCATTCCTGCAAGGTCCTCACGCTTCATTTCGAAAAGTTTTTCCATCAGTTAAAACACTGTACAACTCCCCGGGGATTTGCTAGGTGCTAGACTTGAGAGGGATTTGCTAATGCTGAACATGCTTGTTCTGCATTATTTTTAAAATTTATATTCGTCACACCAATATAAACCAAACCTGATTCTAACAAACAATGGACATCAAGCATTGATCACAAGCTATTGATACTAAATAAACCACTAGCGAGCAAACAACATTTTTAAATATCGGTAAGTAACAACAAAAGTATATGTATCTTAGCAACAGAATACTAGCTAAAACTATACCTAGATTTCAATTTGATATGTCATTAACTATGTATTAATAAAATTGTAAACCTAGGTTCAAAATTTGCCAGCATGTTCAAAGAGAAATTCATGAACAAGTGCCTTGAGCTACATAAAAATATAAGCATGAATAGGGCAAATACCTTGAGCCACACCTCCGTGTTGCTTGGCAAATTAGGAAGATTCCACTTTTGAATTGGAGTTGGTAGCTTATATACCGAGGAGAGAAATCTTTTTTCAGTAAGACTCCAAATTAAGTTTTTTTTTCTAAAAAAAAATATAATTATTGAGTCTCACTTTAACTTGAAACACCTTGGTGAATATAGTTTTGTTATCAAGATGTCTAGATAGTTTTGACTTAAATTATATGCATGGTACTAAAAATCAGATTAGTCAATGAACAAGTCAAGTTTGTGTTTTAAATTTGGGTAAAACTGATCATGATTAAAATAATTAATTAGAATGAACAAAAACATTCATATGTAATTTTGATAAAACAGTAATATTTAAATATCAAAGGCATTAATTCTCAAGTAAATAAATAAGAACTTTCATAGATACTACAATAATCGAATCCGATCAACTCGTCTAAAAATCTTAATCAGAAGAATTCAGCGCTTCACTAGTGACCAACTTTCCAGGATGGTTTTTAGAGCCATTGGAATAACTAAAATTATTAGAGCAATGGAAGAAAAGTTAGTCAAGAACTGAAAATAAAAATATGTTTGCAAAAGCTGTTTTCATTTATACTCAACTACACTCTACACACACACACACAATTCAATAGTACCAAATATCAAACACTGAAGGAAAAGAAAAGCAATTAAGAAATAAAGAGGTAAAGTGAAAATGCTAACGTTGGCAAGGGACAAGACATAGGAGGGGGAGGGATTAAGATGGGATGCCCAGGAAGGAGGTGAGTAAAGCTTCTTGCCCAGGAATTTGCACCCTCCTTCTGTGTTGAGTTTTGGTTCCAAGCTTTAGGAATCCAAATGTGGAAGTTATGGGGCTGATACAAAGAAAGAGAGCATATATATATATATATAAACCTCTCATTTAGGTGGAGCCACTTCTTAATGATATGGTAACCTGCTTGTTGGAGAAAACTCCGGTGCATACAAATCAAGACAAAAAATATCTTGAAATCTAAAAAAAAATCTTAAAATCTATAAAAAAAAATATTTCAAAATCCGTAAAAATCATCTTATAATCCGTAAACTTCTTTCTCCCAATGAATTCCCAAACACACATATAAAGTGCATGTTTGGGAAATATTTCCCCAACAGTGCATATAAGGTCACTACTAGAAAATCATGTATTAGCGAGGAAAATTAGCGACGACATTGATATTCCTCTCTAAATAGTCCAATTAGCGAGGAATTTAGCGACGACTTCTAAATTCCTCTCTAATGTCTAAATTAGCGAGAAAAATTAGCGACGACTTTGATGTTCCTCTCTAAATAATCTAATTAGCGAGGAATTTAGCGACGACTATTAAATTCCTCTCTAATTTTTTAAATTAGCGATGACTTGAATATTCCTCTATTAAGTGCCCAATTAGCGAGGAATATTAAATTCATCTCTAAATTGCCTAATTAGCTATGAATTTAGCGATGGATATTAAAACTCTTCTTATCATATCAATAAAGCATAAGATGTGTAAAACTAAAAAAAGAATAATCCCATACAATTATGAATTTTTTAATTCTTTTT
>JANTPZ010009129.1:0-13782 GCA_025593235.1 Vachellia pachyceras
ATAAATGTAAACCGGGACCAGACTCAGAAATGACTTCCTTACATGCATGGAATGACAAACAAGTTGAAACTAGAGAGAAGAGGACTCATCCATCAAAAGAGGAATTTTAGCAGAGCCAAATTCATGCAATTTTACTAGTTAAGTAGTAAACAAGTGAAACAGCGCCTTCAGGTAGAAAAATGACAGAAGAGTACGAAAACTAAACAAATGGAAAATTGGAAAACGTATTCAGGCGTAATACTCCATAATAATGACCTTTTAAATGTTTTCCAAAATCGCCCAGTAAAAGATTTTAGATAGATGGGCTATTCTAGCCATCCCTTCGCCAATCCAGTCTGAAAATCGCCAAAAGCAATTAAAGAATTGACAATAAAAAATTTTGTATTCCATATTAGGAATCTAAAGTTGCATGCATTGTATCGATTTCGAGGAACAATTAAACAAAACACGTAAGAAACCCGAAAATGACACAAATAGATATATTAGAAAATGCACCGAAGAATTACCTGCGAATTGCGATGGATCTGATTGTGATTGCTAAACGCGAATCAGAGAAGGAACGAATACCTACTTAGAAGGTTCGAGGCAGAATCCCAGAAAAATCTGGAACAACACTAGCTTTGAATAAAGGGAAGAAGACGAGTTCCTTTAATAGCTTCCGAGACCAAAAAGGGAAAAAAAATAATTACTTTGGTTTGAATATCTCACATGAATAACATGAACTTCATGGAAGCCCTCAAACTTTGCACGGATACCACTTATAAGGAGATTTGGCACCTAAGGCAGACAGATAATCTTGGGGGGACCTAAATGCCCTTGAGAGTTTGCCTAGTGGGGTAAGGGATCGGAGGGCATCCCGGGAAAAAAAGGAGAGCTTTGAGGTGTGGTGAATGGTGATGATGAACACAATTATGTCAGAGAAGTGGGACAAAGTGGGAATGAAAGACCAACGTTGACGGAGAAACCCATGATCGATCGAAATTCGGACGAGAAAGAAGGTACCTCGTATTTCTCCTTCCTATTTTAAACTCGATAAATGGTTTTGGATATTTTCCTTTTTGTAAAATATAAGTGAGAATAACTACTTAGCTAATTTAAGTAATTAAAAATAGGATTAATGCCCTCTTTAGTCTTTGAATTTCATACTCAACTTTTATTTTAATCCTTAAATTTTTAAACATATGGTTTTGATTCTTTAAATTTACTCTGTTTTAAAACATCAACTTTATTCTTTCAAAAAGAATTCAATCCAAAATTAACAAAAGAAATACTTATATACTCCGGAAGTATCATGTAATTCATACTTTATCCAATGAAAATATTAAAATCATCATTTTTTATCTTATAAATTTCTTTTGATTATTTCTTTGTACGTATCCCTTACATGTATTTGTGGGATAAAAAAACAAATGAAACATTTTAATTGGAAAGTGCACTAATGATGTGACATTATGAGAGCATATAATTTTGCTTATGTGGATGCTGAGTGGGCACGCTGAGGTGGAAAATAAATTTATCCTAAATCCCATTGGACTCTCAAGGAACCGTAGCATTTT
Organism: Vachellia pachyceras; assembly: GCA_025593235.1. Classification (NCBI taxonomy): domain Eukaryota; kingdom Viridiplantae; phylum Streptophyta; class Magnoliopsida; order Fabales; family Fabaceae; genus Vachellia; species Vachellia pachyceras. Next base: position 1,557 of record JANTPZ010009129.1, read on the forward strand.
GTGATGAACCAAATGGTCCCCAAGTTGTTTACCAAATCGGTCACTAAATTATCTATTTTGATCACCAAATTGTTGTACTCCACTTCTGAAATATTTTTTTTTTCAAATCACACACTCTTTTATAATGCATTTTTCATTTCTTCTTTTTTCTTTTTCACATTTCCTACTTATTTTTTGTATCGAACTCCGTAAAAGCTAATAACTTCCTAAACACAATCACCTTTCAAAACATAGGTTTTACATCAAAATCTATAAAAGTTATTCTTCCAAAACCTAAGTTTTGCCTTAAACTCTATAAAAACTATTTTCAAACTAACTTTTAAACGAGCTATTTATCGCAGCTTGGCATTTGTCTTGTGCTTGTTGGATGCTACTTTTTCCAACGTGACTTACAGTGTACAAGGTAAGCATGCAAGAGAAAATTTATCTCAATTTGTATAAATATGCTTTTATAACATCATCGAAAAGAAGTCCTATATTCCCAAAGAAACATATTTATCAATAAATATTAGGTATATAAATAGGTTGGGCTAAATAGATTTGAGCATGTAACGGGAACCTAAAGCCTAAGCATGAGCCTAAATTTGTATACATGTTTTTTCTTAAGATCAGGGCTATTTAGTTTGAAACCTTTTTAAATGTCTACTTACAATAGCCTTATATTTCATACCTTGAAGGCAGTAAATTGGTTTAAAGTATATTAAAATCTACATTTTATGTATGCCTTAAAACCTAAATTTTTACAAATGGATGGCTTAAAAAACTGCATGTAATTAAACAGGTTAGACTTACAGATTTATATGCTAGGTTTTTAAAAGGAAAGCTTAACCTATTTAAATAAGTAGGTCTTTAAATAGGCACTGGCCTTTTTGTTTAACAGGCTTATCAGGCTTTAACCACGTTCAAGGTCTAACCTATTTCAACCCTATCAACTATGATGTTCTTTTGGATTTTTTTTTTTAAAAGAGCTCTAGGAAAGAGGAATAGAATGAGATGTGATGCTTCATGAAATCGATGAAGAAATATTTTTACTGCTTATAAAATAAATATATGAAGGAGATTATCTTAATTTACGAAAAACACCGTTGAACGTACGTTTAGGTAATTCAAACACTTTCTCAAACAGACATATTTCTATTAAACTTCAAATAAAGAAACCTATTCATCGATGTACTTTGTTTTAGAGAAAGGTTCTCCAGGTCGTCTTTGTCTCTGAGATCACCCTGCAACAAGCCAGAGCAAGAACAGAGGGTAAATGAGATGAGATGTAATAGAGAGAAAGAGAGCAGAATATTAGCGGGACATAAGCGATGGGCTCCCCCTAAAATATTCCTCATATATTGTCATGAAATTTAAGGAAAAAAAAATATAAACAGAGAGAGAATTAGAAAGTTTTATTTATCATATTGAGAGTATGCATATTACATAAGTAATACATTATTATTTATTGGCATATCTTTACAATATGAGAATAAATTAATAGGAGATAATGGGGATACAAAGGATAATATGAAAATGGAATATTCAAAAAGATATGGATATTTACGCAATAATATTCATAACATATATAACATTATATTATGTTAATTAAGTTAAAGAAATTAGTTTAGGAAAAAAATGAATATGTGTATTAAGATAGTTGTTATCTTACATTGGGAATAAAATTCAACCCCAATTAACTCTTATATTAAGAACTAAATATAATAATAATTAATATTGAGTAGGGACTTTAATTTATTACTTATATAACACAAATTGAACAATTGAATTATGAGTATTTATTATTTATATAACGCAAATTCATATTGAAAAAATTAAACACCATTTATTTATCAAATAGGAAACCTTTATAAGTAAAATAATAAGTATTTACTGTTAATAGTCTTTGTAAATTAAAAAAAAAACATTGTGACTTTAACCCTTACACAGAAGTCACTCTTTTTATAGAACCGAACGTGAGGTGTAATTAATTTTTATGACTTGTGAGAATCTTTCTTCTCTAGCTTTTATTATGTAGATGGACAAATTGAAATTGATCATTACATAAATGACAAGTTCAATTAATATTTACTTGTAATTAATAAAAGCATGAATAATACAGTTATGTAGAGGTACCCAAGATCTGGTAATAATGAATTTTAGTTTAGGAGCATCTAAAATTAAAAATTCTTCTACTCAACTAATAAAGGTTGATTTAATTATGTTTTAACTTAATTAGTTGTCATGTTTGAGAGATGATTATGCGTTTACGATAATTACTCAAAGATAGTGAGATCTCCTATTATGAACCAACACTTTCACAAATCCGATTAAGCAATTGCTTGTGTTTAAAGTAGAAAAAGAGGAAAGCCGATGGGAAGGAAGAAGAAGTTCCTCTCCACCCCATTATTTTGTGTGTTTGGGAACTCCGTTGGGGAAATGAGTTCTGTTGAGAGAAATGCGTTTACTGATTTCTAGATGATTTTTATGGATTTCGAAATGATTTTATCTCGACATGCGTGCTCCGTTAAACACATTAATATTGGAAACCTGAGCTTGGAATTTGGGTTGGTGGGGCTTTATTTGGAATCACGTTATAGAAATATATTCATGTAAATCGAAAATAAATTTTTCTTACAAACTCGTTTAAATTGTAAATCACTCTAAAAAAAATTAGGTTTCTTCGTTAATCCAAATAGATATTTTATGAAATAACAAAAATGACAGAAGCACGGCATTCAGTGGCATTGCGTAGAATTTGTACTCGTATATGTTCAAACCAATGAGCCAACCACCTCTACTTTCTTGCTTCACCATACTACAAAAAAAAAAAAAAAAAAGCCAAGTTCCTTTCAGATTTGCTCGATGTCAAATGTCTCATTGTTATATTAAGAATACATCTATGAAAATTAAAGGAGAAAAAGACATTTCATCTTTAATATAAGAGTTGGATAATACTTTTTTTCTAAGCGAAAGCTAGATAACTCATTATTAACAAAAAAAAAAGTTTTCTAAATATGTTTTGTTCAACTCATAACCTATAATATCGTTAATTTAAATCCCACCTTTGAACATTTAGAACTAATTTCGATAAAATATAAAAGCCTCCTTAGCATCTGTAATAAACAAGGATGCCTTTATGCAAACAATTATAAAGTTAGTCTACAAAGTAAATTAAGGTCTATTCATGATCAAGGTAAATATTTTGTCTAGGTTCTAAATGGTATAATTTATTTGAGACCTTAGTCCACCTTAATTTTCAAAACAACCCTTGCTTTTAGGTTATGTTCGGTTTGATGGAGGGGGACGGGAGGGATGAGAGGGAAGGGTAAGGAATGGAAGGGTTTAATGTTACTTTATTTGGTTATATTGGAAAGGAGGAAAATGAATGAATTTTGTGTTTGGTTCAAAAGAGAAATGAAAAGAAAGTATTGATTAATTTACCATTATACCCTTATATAGTAGTTAATATTTTTCATTAATATGCATTATATATCTTTGATCATAATTATTTAATTTCTATTTCTAATTAATTTAAAGAGATTTATTTTAAAATATGCTTTTAATTAATATTTTATTTTTTAAAAAATATTTTTAAATATTTAATTAATTTTTATAATATATTTTTAGTTACAAGTATATAATTTTTAATCAATTTTATAATAATATAAATTGATTACAATATATTTTTATTTATTTTTATTTTATTACAAAATATTTATTAATTAAAATAATTTTTTCTTAAAGAGTATTAATGGAATAATAGAAAATGTACAAGGATATAATTGTCTTAAAATTTGGCTCATATAAAAAAAAACCCCAATCTGAAGGGAGCCAAAATGGGGGTAATGGAGGGGAGGGGAAGGTAAATTTCAACTCCCCTCCCCTCCAAATTTGTAAACCAAATGAGGGGAGGGATATTTTCCCTAACATTCCATTCCATCCCCTCCAACCAAACACACCCTTAGGGAATATCCTATTATAACTCATCTATTTCCACCGTCCTCCATACAAGGCACAATTGTAGGAATTTTAGTGCCCAAAACTACAAGACACTATAAATTTTTAAAAAATTAAATTAATAATTTTCCCTAAGATACTCCTAATAAATGATTAAAAAGACTGGGTTTAAATTTCGTAGACAACTGAAGTTGAGAAAAAAATAATGGCAGGAACGAACCGGAAAGGAAAAATTTTCAAGACACCAACTAAAATTATATTTTGTGTCAGTATTTGTATTGAGATAAATTGTGCCTTCCACAATTAAAAAGGGACGGGTAGCTAAGAGAAATGATTCAACATGAAAATTAAATATGAGATATTCCTCAAGTCACGAGTTCCATAGCATATATATCACTATATCTAAATTGATTCAACAGCAGAAAAGGCAAAGCATGACACAAATAAGTGAATAACATCTTGTTGGAGTCTTTGTATCATGGTATAGCATCACAGAAGTTATAAATAAAAGTAGCCTGTCAAAGATTAAGACACCACCATCCACCATTCGCCCCCCACAAAACAAGAAAGTAACAGGTCCCCCAGAGAACTTACTGGTAGAGACAAATTACAAGCTTAGCAGAGTTTGTTTCCCCATAGATGCCATCAAATGTACAAGGTCTTAAATACTACAAATCAACCCATGGCATACTTCTGAGTCCAGCTGCGAGCAGTGGCTTCGTACTTGGCCCGGTCAGTTTTGTAAATGTGAGCAATCTCTGGTACAAGAGGATCGTCAGGGTTTGGATCCGTCAACAGCGAGCAGATTGACAGCAGCACCTGAAATGCCAAGCAAGATATAGCTTGAAATCTCAATATCATCACATTCCTGATGGTGAAATCAAGAAAAACGGATCTAAAACAAGTTCACACTATACAAAATCCAGAAACAGAGTCACCCTGCATCGCCATTGAGCAGGAGTTCTAAAAAGTTAGCAGATTACTTGAAAAAGAGATAGGGCAAATATTGATACATGAAAAAGCCTGTTAAGTACTTTTCTTGCTCACGTATCACGGGAAAAAGCCATGAGCAGCAACTGTTTTCAGGGAAAAAATTATTCTACAGCTAAAGGATCGCTACAATAAAAGAAACGATTCACCCTAGCACCCCCAACAAATATTATGTAACAGGTGAATAGTAACATTCCTCAAGAATCCAGATACACTTCGAGATCATGAAAACATACCAAACAGTATCCAAATAATGTTGACAATTTCTATTGAAAACATCATTTGGAGTAATCAGGCCAACAAAGTGCTAATCTTATAGATACATGATCACATCAGAAAATCAATTGTTTCTGCACAACTACAATCAGACTATATCAAATCATTAATTTTGAAGAGATATTTTCCAGTTATAGGTCACTTCTAAAAGGTAAGCAGTGTGAATAGGTTGTTTCAATGAAAGTAAAAGATGACCGTAGGAGAATTTCCTGCAATCTCCAGCCACCCCCCACACACTAATAAAGGAACCTAAGACCCCATTTGGTTAGCACTACGAAAAAGGATTCCTTTTCTATCACACAACAATTAAGATATGAAATATCCACAATATCCTTTAATTACTACTTAATAACAATCATACAATTTTATATTTAATTGTTATCTAGTGCCACATATGACATTTCAAATTACAAAAGTTGCTTTTTGTAATTCCGCTACCTTTTACATTTCCACTCCGCAAACCAAACAAAGTCTATTGATCTAGGGTAAGTAGAAGTATTTTCACAAACTCACTCAAGTTTAATCCCTGTGTATCATAGGTCTATCAGTGTGCCATCAAAGGATACTTGCACAAATAAGATTATTAACGGTAGATTGTTAACTTTTCCGCCCACTGATAATTGGGTAACATAACTTGTTGCAATTATTTTATGACAAATGTTATAATTAAAGCTTTAGTGAAATCACATATTTCAAATCCAAGACTTGAATATTTTAATGGAGAGAAAGGAAAACCTTAGAGATAGTAAGGGCAGGGCTCCACTGTTCCTTCAGGATATCAAGACAAATACTGCCATTGCTATTAATGTTTGGATGGAAGACCTTAGTCCTAAACGCAACCTGGATGAACAAGGCCATGAGATCTCAAGAATGTTTAAAAAAAAAAAAAGTTGAATACAACAATGCACAGACATTATGCCATGATGCCGAAGTGCCTAAAAAATATCATATACCTTGGGTGGCTTGAAAGGATAATCTGGAGGAAAATGGATTGTAACTAGAAATACACCTCCGGCATAAGGGCTATCAGCAGGGCCCATGATGGTTGCTTGCCAATGAAACATATCTTCAGCAACTGGACCTGTTTTGAAGAGTATTAAGAAAACTGACTTTGAAATTCAACATGAACATACCGATAGCTAGGAAAAGTCATGAGTTAGATGGTGTTTTGAATAGCTTTGATCAAAAACCACCTTTCATTTAGAGGTGGAGGTTGATGAAAGAGATTGTGTTGCTACATTTCCCTTTGTACTTCCGATTTAGGTTTTAATTCTCGTTTTCATTTTCCATTCAAAAAGAAAACATAATTTTTCATTAACTATTTTCAATTTATTTTTACTAGCAAGGGGAGGGTCATTAGACACACTCCTGACTACATAGCCTTGAAACAACGATCATGTAAGTGGCTTATTTGGGCTTTGGAGAGACAATATGAGCCATGTCCATTAATGTTTTAACACATTTAACAAATAATCTATGCATTTTAGAGATTTACTATTGATACAAGACCGCAACTACATGCTTTAGTTAGACAGCAATCTTTCCAAGAATCCTTCCGCTTTCCATGAAGGGGATACTTACCATTAATAAACCAACAAATAGTTATTATTCATAAACAGGGCCAAGAATATGGTTCCCTCTCCAATGAGTGGAGCAAAACAATCATAAATATTTCAATTTTTAGTTTTACTCCGTAGTTAAGGATCAAAATTTCCCGTACAGTGAAGTTTCCTTTAATTATGATGTAGGAGACCAAAAAGCCTGATCAAGATAAAATATTTTGAATCCCACTTTGCTTAGAATATCAAGTTGATAGAATATGGAAGATAAACTGTTTTGAGGAAAACCTCTGGGTGACTATTTAGATTGCCTTATTTTAAGTGATTTTACGGAGTTCCAAGTAAATATGTGAGAGAAACTTTGCCTCAACTTTTGTGAAAGTACTTCTTAGATTTTCCAAACAAGCACTTATCAGGAAAACTATCTTATTTCATTAATTTCTGTTTTTACTTTACTTAGCAAGTGGTTGTTGAATTATTAATGGGATGCAAGTGGATGTTTTAATATTCTGTATTAGCAAGTGGACGAAGGTTACTTTTAGGAAGGCAAAGAACGTTTCTTCATGGGTAGAAAACCATAGTAACATTAAGTTCAAGTTCGAAAGTGGGGCTCTGATATGATAAGTACCCATAAGAGAGCTGGTATATGCAGAGAAAAGTGCAAATGCATTAGTTATATAATCAAGATTCTAGTTTAAAGGAACCTAATTGTAAAAGTGCATCTAAGTTCTAATTATAGGCAGCCAAGAATAAATCTACAGTAAAAATATCAACCTTGAGCGATATATCCATTATCTTCAAGTGCACTATCTTACAACAAGCTATGCATACATTGAGGCTAAGAAGTGATATAATGCAAGGCTATAACTGGCAGTGAACAGCTGAACACCTGAAGATCAGAAGCTGATCTTTAATAAAAAAATCCTTACTGGTAACCAGAACTAGACATACACCCTGTGCTGACAACTGAGGGATAGTCATGAACAAAAAACAAGTGAGTGACACATAAGAGCTTTTCACGACACAGAAAGTAAATACCTGCTCTATAATTTGAATCACAAAATGGAAGAGATCGAATTTGCAAACCAATAAGCAAATTCATGTCAACCTGAAACTGAAACTTCAGACTATATAATTCTTGGCAACATAAATATCTTATGACATTAATTCCATATTTGAATAGAATAAATATAATCAAATGCGTCCTCTAGACCAGTCTACAGCACGTTATCGGCTAGCTTACTGTATAGTTTAAGCATCGAAGGTTCGCTAAATCCCAGCAAATTAGTGGAAATGCATGACCAGAAACGCACAAAATCCAACCAACTTCGAATAAAGAACGCATCTATTGAAAATGCATACACAAATCGTATAGCGTAAACAAATAATGACGAAAAAGTCACATTGTCTTGGAACCTGCGCTGCATGAAGTTGGTGGATCTTTCTGCAAGTCCTTAAGCTCCTTCAAGATGCGCTTCGAAGCCATGTCACTTCCTCCAAACGATGGACTGACTCAGAAACTGCAGAAAAAAAGAAAGTGTACCGATCCAAAGTCCGATCATACATCCATTCATCGCAACAAGACAGATACAAGGTATTTTACCACAAGATGCGAAGCGATCGTGCAAAAACGAAACAAGCGACAACCCGAAAAAATTATAGATCACAGACATCATGGGGTAAACGAAAGGGAAGGAAGGTTTCAGAGGGCATACATATACCTATCTGGGGTGAAAGGAAATGTGGAAGAAAAAGGAAGCGAGTACTACCTGAGAAAATCGAGAGGCGAAGCTTGAGGGAACAGGTTCGAGGAGCGAGCGATCCACAAGTCCAGTAGCCGCCCAGGCTCCAGAAACCCACAGGCTTCTCTCACCTCTCGAGAGCCCTCCCTGAGAGATTGTCGATACCAGAACTTCAGCTTGTGGAAGACGAAGCCCTTTTTATGGAGGGATGGAAAAGTCAAATGACACCCTTATCCATTTCATTTTTTATTATTCCACTGCTTGTCCCACGCCGTCCCCTGTTTCGCAATACCTTTGGAGTCCACAAACACTTGTAACAGTAACTTACTGTAACATAAAGATAATTTCCTATATATATACAGTATAAAATAAATTACATATTAATAATATATATCTAATTTTCTATAAGAGAGTGTGCAGCTGCACCCCCCATAACATGGGTCCACCCATGCCTGTACCCTTACTACCACCAGCGGACCTATATATATTTTAAGGGTGCAGCCACATCCCTAACTTTCAGAAACTTATGTATATATTAGTATTATGTGATTTATTTTACACCTACTTATTTATTAATTTTGACTTAACTAAATTTTTGCTCAAATTTTTCTCAAAAAATATTAAAAATAAATCTCATTTATCTTCTTAAAAATAGTTTACACCCACTAAGTTAAGATCATGAATCTACCACGCTACCAGCTCATAACCCGATTTAAAAACCGGGATGTCCATACTCACCTGTGTAGAAAACACATTAACAATTAAAAAAAACTTGGCCTTTCGACTTCATTTTTGTTCACAAATATTTTCCTTTCAAATCTTCTTTCCTCCCCTGTTTTTCCTATCCAAATGGGAAACTCATTTCTTTCTCGTATTTTCTCTCCAAATTTCGTTAAATCCCCGTTCTCTCTCCATCAAGCACAGGTATCACTGTCACTCAACCCTCAGTCTCTCATCTCACTGTCTGAGTCTCAGTGGCCAGTGTCCTAGCCCTTGTCGCCGTCGCATCCCCCTCACACCTAGTCTCCGTTGCCGTCGCTGATTGCTCAAACTCCAAGCCTCCAACTCCAGTCCCCGACGGCCGACTCGACTCCAGCTCCAAGTCTCTCCGTCGCATCGCACGATGCGCACCCTTGTGCTCCCTGTTTCGCTGGTGAGTCTCTCAGAACCATCATGTACTTGAGCTGTTGGGGCCCTAATTGATTAATTCCAGATCAAAACCCCCTTCGTGATTGGTTAATGGAAGCGCCATGTACATATCTGCTGGGTTGGTTAATTTTTTTTTTGAAGGCTGGTGTTTGTGCTGGAGAAACTAATGATTAGAATTTTCCAGAATGGATTTGCTGCGTAAATTATCCATGCTCTGTTTTCATTTCGTGTTTTTCCAGACACATTTTGAAACTGAAATGGTGAACTATAAATACATTTGGTGCCATTTAATTATCTGCAAATCGTCAAGTGTCTCCGATAAGGATTTTTGGAATGATTAATGTGGCACTATTTCTTTGCTTCTCTCTTCCTCCTTCCACTGTTTCGGTTTGGTCTAAGCTAAATGGTTATTGGTTTAAGCTAGCCATTTCGATTTGGCGTTTTTGGAATAGATCTGTTTTTCTTGTATGACTTGTTTGGAAAGCCGGTGGTTTCTTTTAAAACCTAAGTTTTACTTTAAAACTGAAATTTTGTTCCAGTAAAATTTTTTCCCCCAAAAGCATTTTTGTTACAAAACTCAGTTTGAAACCTAAATTTTGAAACATAGATTTTTTCTTTCTTACGTTTTCTTTTTTTTCTACTTTTTCATCTTTCTTCTTTTCTACTTTCTTCTTCTTTCGTTTTCCTCTTTTCTACTTTTTCTTTCTTCCTCTTTCCCCCTTTTCTTTCTTCTGTTTCCTCTTTGCTACTTTTCATTATTTCTCTTTCCTTTTTTCTATTCACTTTTTGCCTTAGAATCCGTTAAAGCTAATAACTTCCTAAACATAAATCATTTTTCAAAACATAAGTTTTGTTTTGAAATCTGTAAAAATTATTTTTCAAAATTTATTCTCTGAAACTCCAGAATCTTAAAAAAACTATTTTTAAAATCATATCTAAATAAGCGCTATGTTGCAAACAGTTTCAAGTACTAGTGTAACTCAGAGGAGATATAAAACAGCTGTCTTTCTTTTATTTTTGGGGTGTTGGGGTACGGGTAACCAAGCCCCTAGCTCCATACCCGTTTATACTCGTTCCTTGTTGCACCATGGGTACAGGGCAAGGGTCATAGGTTGCCCTACCGGGTCATCGTGCATGTCTGTTGCTTATCCCTAGTCATTACATCCACCCATTATTTAAAAAAAAATTCTTCTATGATTCCTTTTGGGCTATGTATTGAAAAAAAGTAGCAAATGTTGAAAAATGTCATTTATCTTTTGTCTTAGATAAAAGTTGAGTCAAAAATGTCTGCAATCATTAAAAAGAACACTAAAATGTCACTATTTTATAATTTAATCCGTAGAATTTATTGTTTATACAATTTTATTTTTTTAGAACATACGATTCGATTAAATAATAATGGTTAAAACTATAATAATAGTTAAATTTTGGATTGGAGGATAATTGAGTTATAATTATAAGGAGGCTTGTGTCTGCATGGAGTGCCATGTCATTACTTCTGTCTTGGGAATTTCCCTCGAAGTATTGAAAGCGAACATCTATTACCTACCTCCTTGCTTTCTGGCTGTGTCTTCTCACTCGTTCTCTCCCGACTGGTGGTGGCTCGGTTAAGGATTATGATGAGCGAAGCCAAGAGCTTCCCCTCCTCTTATTCTCCTCTTGTCACGGCCTCACCAGCCCATTTTTGACGAGTCATAGAAGCCTCCTCGGTGGCCTCACTGACGAGTCCGATATCCTCCTGCTCCAATAGTTATCTTGCCTCTTGCTCGATTGGTACCTACCTTTGAATTAATTAATTTTTTTTCTATTTTAATCCTGCGCTGTAAATTGCCTGTGTAAGGGTTGTTTTCACCGCCCCTCCATGCCCAGGTGAGATTATTTGTTTGACATGGTACGCGGAATTTGATCGTATCAGATGAAAATATGCATGGGCTGGCGGAAGGAAGCTTATTAATGGCTAGCAAGTTTCTTTATTGAAATTCAAATCTTGTAAGAGATGAGAGTTCATTTCTGAGGTAGAAAATTCTTCTTCTTGGTGCAATTTTTATCGTACGGCTTAGAGATTCTGTGATGAAAGCTGGCCTTTGCAGCTGTGTTTTTGTGGATTTAGACGACATAGGTATGAGAGATTTTTAAGATTTTAACTTTAACATGTATTAATAATGTTAAGTGAGGGTTACTGGTTAGATTGCAGATGTGTAAAAAAGGATGATGTAAGTTTTATCATTTTGAAAAGATATTGCACGATATTATGTGTGCAATTGCTTGATTCCTGATTGATGAGTGTCCTATTGAACTTCTTATTGTACATGACAACTATCTAGAAGTGCTTCACGATTCTTCACCTCCATTTTGTTAATTTGTTTATTGCCTCGTATTACAAACAAGTTGTTCAACTTACATGTAATGCTGCGTGGTTATTGATTTTCTAAGGTTATTGAGAAATGCTAATATAATGACTTAATATTAAAAATGAGAATCATTAGTTCTGGTTTTCCGTTGCGAAATTGTATGTTCCACATTATCAAGAGTTCTGCTTGGAAATTATAATTCACAATTTGTATGGTGAGC
>JANTPZ010009130.1:0-13575 GCA_025593235.1 Vachellia pachyceras
CCTGGAAACAGCTCTGGTTCATACTAAACACCAGGGGAAAAGGAAGTTTAACAAATATCCATTGCTCCCTAAACTTTCTAGGGGATCACAGGAGACGAGAAAACATCATCCATAGAAAGACAGAACTGAAGACCCTTTTAACCTATGCACACCCTTTATTGGACTGAAAGCATCGTGACATCCTCATGAATATCAAACTGTTATCAAATCGTATTATATTTTGGGTTCTCTCTCTTTTTCTCTCTTGGGGGGAGGGGTATGGTTGCGGGATATTTTGGCAGCAACGGAAACCAAAATTGTCATTACCATTTACCATTTGAATAAGTCAAAAATCTTCCAAATTGCACCTTGGTCTTCAGACAGCATAAATCGTTCAAGACAAATCCATATAAACCCATATACGCCCATGAATAATAATTATATCATTTCACCAATTAATGGATTAACACCTACATAAATCGAAGACACCAACTAAACACCAAGGAAAAAAGAAAATAAAAGGTTCTTTTTCTGGACTTACACTAGAGAAAGCACCATGAGAATATGCAAGACCCTCAAGCCGTATCGGGAACTTGACATCACAAGAGCCAACGATGTTTTGAATCTTAAAATCCTGAAACATCATCCAGAAAAATTAAAAATCAAGCACCGCTTGCATTGTATAAAAAGACAATTTGACAGAACTAGTTCAATGAAGATAATAGAGAGAGAAGTTTAAATGATACCTTGAACTTAGCTGGGAAACCAAGTTTTTGGATAATTCGAGCATACTGAAGGGGGGGAAAGACAATTTAGAAAGGACTTCCAATTGAAAGATAACATGATGCCCAAATCGCAATTGAGAAAACAGTTTGCTTCACGCTTGTAAACATGAAATCAGAACATTCAACCATTCCACCCTCCTTAAATACATTAAGGTGCTTTTACTACTACAAATATGAACCAATTAAGCTCAAAAGTTATAACAAGCTATCATAAATAGCAACGATTCCCAATCTAAGGGACTTCCAATTGGAAAATATCAATAATATATGCAAAATAAATAAGAGCAGCGAAGAACAATTCACACCTTCCGTGCTGCCAATTTAGATTGTTGCTCACTCTTAGCTCCAGTGCAAACCTAATCACACCATTAAAAAATTAGAATGTGTAAGAAACGTATATACTCAGCTACAATCAGAAAATGTGATATGGGAACTCGAAAAGAATCTTACAAGCATGAAATTAAATAATGCAAATCAGTGGTTCATCCTCTGGTCTTATTCATGTACTTGTTTAAAAGATATGAATTCGATACCAGCACAACACAATGACAAACTAAAAATCAACTTTGATTATCATGTAAATAAGATGTTAAAACCAATGTCATAAATATCTGGTGAGATTAATCCTAAAAAAAGATGGTGAAATTGATGGTGACACTAATCATAGAATTCAAAATTGGTGTAAATAAAGGCAACCTACTGAAGTTATGGTGTAAATGAAGGCAAACCACTAAAGTCCTTTGTGATCGGAAAGTACCTACTAAGATAAAAAAGGTTTTATCACACTGCTACAATGACAACAATACTATATGGCAATGAATGTTGGGCTTTAAAGGGGCAACAATAGCATTAAATGGGGGAAGTTGAGATAAGGATGTTGAAATTGATGCATGGCCATATTAGAATAGGTAGGATTTGTAATGATCAAATTCATAGACGAGTTGAAATGGCATCTATTAAGTCAAGAATGATGGAAAATTATCTGACGTGATTCATACATGTTTAGAAAAAGCCGTTGGAGGCACCAGTAAGGGGCTTGTTTGGGGAGGCCGTTTGCCTCCCCAAAAGCCATTCTTGCGTTTACCGAGACAAAATTCCTCTCACATATTTACCTTGGAATCTGTGTCTGTTCTCCCAACGGACTTCCCAAACAAACCCAAGAAAGGTGGATCAAACAGTATGGAGTATTTAGAAAAGAGATAGAGAAAGACTAAAGTGTACTCTCAAAGAGGCTAACAGGATATATCTTTTGGTAAATAATTTATCAAGGAATATGATTTACAATGAAGCATAATGGCATCATGTCATCTATGTAGCCGACCCCACCTAATGGGACAAGAGTTTGTTGTTATTAAATAGGGGTGAGCAAATTCAAACCAAACTTAATTTGGTTTTTTCGGTTCGGTTTTTCAGTAATTCAGTTTCTGTTCGGTTAATTAATTCGGTTTTTTCTTCGGTGGTTTAAAAAAAATTCGATGTTAACCAAATAACCGAAAAAAAAGTCATTTACTTTCACTGAGTTACTGAAAGCATAAAAGGAAAGGTGAAAAGGTAAATCATTTTGATCTTCAGTTCGATGCTTCGGTCTCACTCTTGGATCTCTCGTGTTTCATTGCCCAAGCCCAAATTTTCCCTCTTCTATTGCGGTCCCATCTTCACTGTTCCATTCGCATTCACTACATTGCCGGTACTGTGGTATAGTTCTATATATTCGATATTTCCTCCTCTATTGGTAATTAATATGATACTCTCTCTGTCAATTGAAAATCATTTTGGATGAAAGTGGAGGTTTTGGTTTAGGGTTTCTGCATCTCAGGTTCAAAAGTCTATTTTAATCAGTAGTTGGTTGGAGTAGGAGTTGAGGATGGTGAAGTTGGTTGAAGTAAGAGATGTTGGATGCAGCTGGTCTCTGGTGTAAAAGATGGTGGTGGTGAGGAGAAGAATATCAATAGTGAGAATGTGAGAGAGAAGACATTGGTTAGAGAGAGAGAGAGATGGCACATAGAAAAGAAATGAAGATGGTTCAAGTAGAGAATATATATTGCTAGGGATGTGATAGACTGATAGTAGCTTGGATAGGGTTCTAAATTATTGCTAAGCATGTGATAGACCGATAGTTACTTGGACACTGATTTAAATTATTGCTAAGCATGTGATAGACTGATAGTGGCTTAGAATTAGCCACTTAGAAGAGCAAGCTAGGCATGTGATAATTGCTTTAAATTATTGCTAAAAGTGGGAGACAAGATTTAAAACATATTGGAATCCAAAATGTTGAATACGATCCATTGATATTGGTCTAACAGCCCAAACTTCTTCTGTCTCTGTAAGTCTTTTATAAATTTACAATGAACTGTCATTTAATTTTGATTTTCTTTTTTTTTCAAAATAAGAAAATTGGAAAGAAGTGTATGGATCCATTGATTTTGACTACGATCCATTGATTTTCATTTTGAATTTGGGATGTATATAAGATTCTTTTATTTGGGATGTACAGAAGCATATGGATCATAGTCAAAATAAGAAAACAAGAAAGAATAGTTGACTACGATCCATGAATTTTCATTTTGAATTTGGGTTGGTTATTCAACACGTATCTTTCCCTCCCACAGATGTTAATTGCATAATTCAAATAAATAAAAAGTACAGAAGCATAGATCTCTCAGTTTGAACTTCTCTTGTTTTGTTTCAAATAATTGTAATTTCCATGTATTAGTCTTCTTTTCAGTAACTATGGCTGACCAAACAACTGGAGATGAAAATAAACAGCCTGCAACAATTGGAGGAGATGAAAATAAACAGCCTACAACAACTAGAGTTAGAAAAGTCATGAAGCCAAGATCAAAAGTGTGGGAACACTTTACTAGATTTGTGAATGATGATGGTGAAGTTAGAGGTAAGTGTAATTACTGTGAAAAGAATCTTGCATGTGATCCAAAAATGAATGGAACCACTGCATTGTTAAACCATATGAATATTTGTAAATTGATGCCCCATCCTGAAGAACTTGCACAAGGTCACTTGAATTTTAATGTAGAAGGTGGTAAAATGGGTCTGGTTAATTCAAAATCTGATCAGGACGCCGTCAGAAAAGCCTTGGCATGCTTGATAATTACAAATAAATTACCTTTCAAGTTTGTTGAGGGGAGTGGGTTTAAGCGATTTATGCTTCGTGCTCAACCCAAATTTAAAATTCCTTCAAGATGAACTGCAGCTCGTGATTGTTTTAGAATTTATATTGATGAAAAGATTAAATTTAAAGACTATATGGGTAGTAAAAAGCAAAGGGTTTCCCTCACTACTGACACTAGGACTTCGATTCAAAGAGTAAATTACATGTGTATTACTGCTCATTTCATAGATGATACACGGAATTTAAAAAAGAGGATGTTGAATTTCATTCCAATTTCTAGTCATAAGGGAAGGGATATTGGAATGGAAATTGAGAAATGTTTAATTGAACGAGGCATTGAAAGAATATTGACAATTACAGTGGATAATGCTCGTTATAAAGATGTGGCTGTGGGATATTTGGGAGACAAAATTATAAATTGGGGGTATTCAATTTTGAAGTGTCAGTTTTTGCATATAGATGTGTTGCACACATAGTCAACTCAATTGTTAGTGAAGGGCTGAAACAAATAGGGCCTTCCGTGAAATTTGTTTTATTAGGCAATCACCTCTTAGGATGAGAAAGTTTAAAGAGTTGTGAGGATGAAAAAATTGAGTAAGAAAATGTTGTGCTTGGATGTATGTACTAGGTGGAACTCTACCTATTTGATGTTGGAGACCACTCAAAAATTTGAGAAAGTCCTTAAAAGATATGAGATTAAAGATCCATACTTTCGATTTGATCTTGAAGTTGAAGAGGGAGTGCCTGAATCTGAAGATTGGAAGAATGTTAGGAGGTTAACCATGATGTTGGGTCATTTTTATGATCTCACTTTGCATATTTCTGGCTCTTTATTTGTGACCTCCAACTGTTTTTTCCATGAAATAAGTTATATTGTATTTTGGATGAGTGGAGGAAAAGTGATGTCATTGAGTTAGCAAATGTAGCAAAGAAAATGAAAGAGAAGTATGATAAATATTGGGGAGATCCTATGAAGATGAACAAACTTCTTTATGTTTAAATTGGGTGAAATTTGCATTGTCTAAAATATATACAAGTGCAGTCGATGAACAATTGGGAATGCATATTGTAGAAACAGTAATTTCTTCGTACAACAAATAGAATCAAGGTGCTTCTCCCTCCATACAACCTAATAGGGAATTGGCTCCATCCACATAAGTAGATTACCAGGATGATGATGACGAACCTGCTTTAAAGATTAGAAAATTGCTTGTTATGGAGGAGTAATTATTCTTGAATGAGCATCTTGGTGGGCAAACTAGCAGAACAGAGGTTGATAAATATTTGAATGAAGAAATTGAGGCTAGAAAGGATGATTTTGATATTTTAAGTTGGTGGAAGTTAAATAGTCCTAGATTCCCTATTCTTTCTCTGATAGCAAGAGATGTTTTGGCTATGCCAATTTCCACTGTAGCCTCAAATGGTACATTCAGCACTAGACGGGTTCTCATTCATGCAGGAGCTCTTTAACTCCTAAAGTTGTGCAATCTCTAATTTGTGCTCAAGATTGGCTTAGGCAGTCATTGCAATATCTTTGTGGACGGGGAGGATGATATAAAGAAGATAAAGTTGGGTAACATTTTGCCTATATTTCATAAATTATAACTCTATTAGAATAATACTACATTTATTATATATGCAGTTAAGTTTGATCTCTTTTTTTAATTGCTAGTGATACAAAAAATTGTATTGGAGACGACTGTTGATATCTTCTAGGTGCAACATGGAATATGTTGCAAGATTTGTAAGTAACTTTTTTATCATCTGTGTATCATTGTATAATAGTTATATTTTTGTTTTTGACTAATTTATTCTTGTTTTATTTGTAGTTCAGAGTCAGGACGTGGCATTCTGGGAGCAAGGCATATTAGGTTTTTGGATCTTTTTGTTATGCTTTATTTGGATCATTTAATGTCAATTAAATTAAATTATGATGCTACTGCTACAGGCCTATAACTGAATGCTCACGACCACCATAATTCCATGACAACACAACTGGAACTAAAGTCTAGAATGAACAATACCATCTTGCCAGATGCAAAGATGAGGGCAGTTGTTTTAGGTTCCCTGATCCTCATAATCACAGCAGCAAAACGCTGCAAAAAGATCACAACTTAAAAATATGAGTGATAAAGATATCATTATAAACAATGGCTTAGGATAGTGAAAAATGATTGATATTGTTTTTTATTTTAATGAAACTAGGATAAAACACATTTTGTCGGGCCATTTAAATAACTGCAACTTATGGGACATAATAAGCACTTTATCTATATATTTTCAAAAAAAAGAGCATAGCCTTCAAAGCTCAGATTTTTCCAAAAATAAAAAATAGAACTTACTTTGGGATTGTACTCCGCATTTCTAGCCTGAAGCGCAATTTGTTTAAGTTCCAACTTACAATCCAAATTGACTGTTGAAACAATATTCCTGGAAGTAAAAAGTGTATACATTGTTAAGATTTTCCTGTGAAAGGAGAAGCAAAACATCCAAGGTTCAACTCCTGGAGACCATGGAAAGAAAAATAGGAATGGAAAGGAAAAGTTCATCGCTAAGTATATGTTTAGTATGATATTGAGAATCTTTAAAATATTTATTTTTAAATTCAATTAAATAAATATTTCAATGTAATGACTTCAAAAGCCCTCCAAGGTTATTTTCCCCATATCATCCTTCTTCTCCCTTCTTCCCACCCCTTCTCCACCACACTGATCAAGGTCTAACAAGCATCAAAGAGTTGCAGAAGCACAAAAATTAAAAAATATCCAAATGCAAACTAAAACTCAACATGAAAATTGAACCAGAATGGGACACCTCCCAGGATTTAAAAGAACAATCAAAATCAATAACAGATGTTGGCATCAACTACAAATAAAAAAACAACAACCAATCAATCAATTCCAACAGCTCCTACGAACACATTAGATAAATAAATCTGAATGAATTTTGATTTACGATATTGATGAAGCATGCTGACTGGGATACTTCAGCCGTATTAATAGGAAACCCAGCTGACTTATGCACACATAAAAACATAGAAAAAAACCCCTGTGGACAAGCCATTACTTTCAATTTGAATTCCCAATACAAGTGAGAACACATTTGAGTGCATGTTTGGGAAGAACTTCTTCCCAACGGTGCACGCAAGTCATGACAAAACCACCTCAAAATCCATAAATTCTTCTTGGATTCCGTAAATTCTTCTCGGAATCCGTAAACTCCTTTCTCCCAACGGTTTTCCAAACACACACTGAGTCATAAAAAACCACCAATATGGAACAATGCTTCAACAAGGACCAAAATTTTTTTTCATTCTTCTGTTATTAGAAACAATTAATGCACTTACAAAAATAATGTTATTCATTGCATAAAAAATAATATTATTCTTTGAAGAAAAATGTACACACGTCTCATGCAATCCACCAAGCAGCATATTAAAGTGCAAACTAGGAAACATTTAAATTTTTCTTAAAAAAAGATAGTCACTCACTGAAGGGTAGGCACAATCCCAGAAGGGTGCTTCTTGAGATCTACAGGTTGGCTGCCTTCCAATCCTTGATCAGCCATTCCTACAAAAGATGATGTATGCTTCAAGCGGCAGACCACAGACAGGGACGCCAATCTGCAATCCACAATGTTTCAGACTAATTAGTATAGATCTTTAATTTCATATTAAAGAAAATTCGGTCCCGAAAAAAGTCTTATCACAAAAAAAAAATCCCCCGCAAAGGACCATGACTTTCCATGCTTCCTAGTGAAAATAGAAGTATCTATAGTTGAAAAACAATAGAGAAAAACTCCCAATAATCAACCGTGAAACAAAAGGCATAAGAAATTGAACAAAGGCCAAAGGGTATCTAAATAAAGTTTTACAACATATTCCAATTTACAAAGATCAGATTTAAGCTGGGGAAAGATTATCGAAAGAAATATGATAGAATGAATCAGACCTTCATGCATTGATGGTGAGCAGGAAAAGTGGGGCTCTGATTATAGAGATCTATGTGAGTAGAATTAAGGAATGCGGAACGAGTAACAAAATGAGAGAGAAGAATCTCAAAGCATAATTACATTATAGGAGAGTAGGTAAGGGAATTCTTTCGTGAGGCTATAAAAGGAGATAATTCATTTCCGAGGAAGAGAGACAGTTTGGTTGGAAAAGAAAGAAGGTCGGTCGATGTGAGGTACTACAGTTTCTGTAAGAGTTTTATATAAAAACAGAACCAGAAGCCACGGTTATTGCAGAGTAGATTGTACATTGATCATAGGTTTCTTCAGCGATCACAAATGTTTCTTCTGATCCATACATTTCGTCCGAGCTTACTCTGGAATCAACAAGTCTCTAATGCTACTAAAAGTAGAAAATGGTACAGAATGAAAGACATATTCCACAGTCGGTTCGATGAATATAAGCTGCGAAGACAAACTAGAGGATTTTCTGATGATTACAAATAAACAAAACATTAATTTGACAGAACAATGTTTAAAATTGTCACCCACATCAACATATAAGCCAACTCTACAATAACAATAGAAGAATCTTACCAGAATTTGTGAGAGTATCAAGCCCTAGGTGACGCTAAAATCGTGCGATAGAAAAATTCTGATAGAGTAGCTGCCGTCGTAATGCTTGCCGAAGTAATTGGACAGGGAACTGACAACAGCGTTGATGGGATCTAACGGTATAGTCGCCCGTGAGCGGATGTCCCGAGTCCCACCGGTGTTCGAGGATGGACAAGCAGGCCGGGGTGTTGCGGGGATTCTTCCCCGTTGCCTCATTTTATAGATCCCAAAACTAGCTTCATCGTAAATTGTGATTTGCAAATGTAAATTTTGGCCAATGGCAAAAACCCCAAAACTAACTTTAATTAATGCATTAATTTATAATAAATATTATAGTTTTATGATTTTTTATTTTTAATTAAGTTAAAAAATAACATATGTTTATTTATTATTTACTTTGTTAAAATATATTTTATTTATAATAACTTATTTTTTGTAAATTCATTTTATAATAATATAATTTTTAAATTATTTTTATAATATGTTCTTAATTAAAGTTATCTAATTAATATTTTAAATTTTTCATAATAATATATTTTATTACAGTAATTTTTATTTGGGAGTATTAAGAATAAACCTTCCATTAAAAAATTAATTGTAGAATGAGACTTTTCACATATATGTAACCGAGTTTTGATAACATGCAACTAAACTTCCACATTATATGCAACTAAACTTTCAAATATGCAACCAAGCCTTCACATTTGCAACTGAGCAGATCTCATTCTCTAATTAATTCGACAAAGAGGATTTATCATCAATTCTCTCTTTTTATTTTTATTTTAATACACTATTTTTTAATTATAATAATAATAATAATATTTTTTTTCTCAAAGACATTAATGGGATAGTAGAAAATTTGTAAGGTTAAATTTGTTAAAATGTTTGGCTTCTCTTTAAAATTTTAAACCAAATGAGAGGAGATAAGTATTTTCCTTTTCCTTCCTCCCCCCCATCCAACTAAACACACCCTAACAGGTAGATAATAAAATTAGTGGGAAAAAAGGTCGATGATAAAATTAAATTTAAATAAATCTCCTAAATTCATTTATATTAATATATCTTAAAATTTAATATTTATAAATTTAAATGACCCAATCAAATAAGAAATTTTAATTGCAAATTTTAAATCTCTTGGAATATGTTAGTATCAAAAACGAGGAGACCAATTTATATTTATTTTTTTACTTAGAACTTATAAATAATTTTCTCAGTTATAAATGTACTGCATTATACTTTTAAGATTTATTATCATTTATAATTTATAGATGATAATCGGATAGATGCTTCAAAAAAATAAATTGTCAGAATCAAATAAAAGTATAACGGATATTATAGATTGCACATTTTATTTTGTATACAAAGGATTTAAGATCGTGCAATAGTTTCCAAGGCATGATAAAATTATTCATTGAGATGATTCCAAAAGAAAATAGATAAGTTATGCTCTATTTATATGGGAAGAAATTAAATGAAGAAGAGATAAGATTAAATGGAAAATGTTATCATATCATATGTTTAAATGGACAGTACGGAGCATAGAAGATTTATATTAAGACTGTTATTGACATGTTATGAAGTAATGTGGTATGCTCTTTATTTTGATCCAGAGTTTATTAAAATATTCATGGGTTTTAGGGGGTTATAATCACCTAGTTGATGTTCTATATCAACCACGGAGTCTCCATTACATTTAGGGCTCTTTTGGATCAAATAATTGGTAGGAATGGAAAATAATGGAAGAAAATGGAAAGGAAGATAAAGGAAAATTTTTTAACATGGGATGTTTGACATACACTGACATGTAAAATGATTTAATAGAAAATTCTGTTTATTCGGTTAAAATGTTATAAAATATATGGGAAAATTGTGTCTAATGATCATACAGCCCTCAATCATTTTATATATTGATATTGCTCATTTGAATGACATATATTAACTTTAATACATATCTTTAGGTATAATTCGTATACATGGAAGATGAGGATTATATTTGAATGATCATAAGTTTTGTTTGAATGTGAAACAGAAAATTGTACTTGAAAATAGCTATTCATTTGAATGATAGAAAATCATCTTTCGAATGACAAATAAATTTTAATACACACCTTGAAACATCATTTGAATATGTAGAAGATGATTATTATATTTGGATGAATATATGCTTTAATCAAATCTAATTTCGATATGAAATGTTCACTTTTTATGTCCGTACATATTCATTGGCCTAAATAATTTTCACCAGTTACATTTTTTTACATTGTATCTCTAAATACGGTCTAAAAGGAGTATTTGTCTACTAGTGAACTCGCAATTTATGAATGTTACATGTGTTAACTATGAGCTACCTATGAAGTACATATAGTCAAGTAAAAAAATAACACTATTTACCCCTACTTTTTGATCAAACTGAAAATGGTATTTTAAACCTATTCATCTTCTTTTTCTCATGGTTCATCGTTGTGGTGGAAAAGCAGCTTTTCTAATGCATTTATCTAGGGAAGGGCAAAATAATGTTGTTACTGGCAGCCTCACAACAACAATGGAAATGGCAAAAACACATCGATGCCGAAACAAAAAGAACAAGGATTAAGATATGGGTAAATTTGTTTTTTAGATTTTTCCACCTATGACGGAAAATTGGTTCCCACAAAAAATGGTATAAATCAATCTTCCCACATTTAAAAGAAAATCAACTTCCCTTGAAAAATTAGTTTACACCTCTTCTACCAACCAAACATCCACCACTAGTGGAAAAGGCATATTTTTAGTTTCCATCCCATGATTTTCAGCGAATTAAACAGACCTTTAAGGACATTAGCTTAAATTATCTTAGCGGAGTTAATTCCCTATTAGTTTAATTTCTCTTATACATTTTTTTAACAAAAATCAAACAGACCCTTAAAGACATTGGCTTAAATTATCTTAACAGGGTTAAATCCCCGTTAGTTTAATTTCTCTTATATAATTTTTTTTAACAAAACTCATTTTTTTACACTGAGATTTTAAGAAGAATCACATTTTAAAAGAAACAATAGAGTACCTATTTGGATAAGCCGTAGAAGCTACTTTTCTAACATCACTTACTGTTTACAAGATAAATCATGTTAGAGGAGTTTTGTCTCAACTTACATGAATGTAATTGTGAACACCAATGCAAATAGGCTTAGAAATGAGTGATCCATAAGTACTATTAACATATGATGGTTCATGGTCAGGTGAACTATTAGGTCTCAACCCCAGGTCCCTTTACTTCTCTTCTACAATCAACCAGTAATACATGCAAATAAGAAAAAGAATCTGACAAAAATTTGAGTTCTCAAATTACCTTCACCGCATTTCTGTTTTCTTTAAACTTTCACCGTTATTATGAAATCATCATGACGGTTTCCAAGAGCAATAAATACATCTAAATCAATGGCCTTATTTGGCAACAAGGTGCTTATACCTATAAGTACGTTCAACAGTGTTTTTCCGCAAAACGAGACAATCTCCTCCACATATTTGCCTCGACTTATGTGAATAAGCCTATAAGTACTTCTCCACCGCTTTGCTAAATGAACCAATGAGTCACTTCTGCTGTGAAGATGTCTCAGCTAATCGTCTTTGCTCCAGATCTTAAACAAATGTCCGGGGACCCCATTAATGATACGAGGCGCTGCTCCATCACAAAACCGTTTAGCGAGATGCACCGCCTTCAAAACAACCATACATCAGAAATAACAGGTCATGGCAGTAAGATTCTTCCTTCACATTCCCCCTACCACTCCAAAAAAAAAAACCAAAAAAAGATAGACTTTTAAGGTTTAGATGCAAAGAAATACAATTGTAATCTGATGGTCGCCTGGTTTCTAATCTCATGGTTGCCAATAGTTGTGTCTAACAAGCAGAGGGTTGAAGAAATAAAAGTTATAGCACACTTCCATGTACATATCAAATATGTTTTTTTTTAAAACCTCACTTCGCCCTACTTTCATTTTCATTTCCTTCGAAAACCCTCTGAGCATACTAAAAGAGGTGGTCTTTAGGGTGCATTGCCAGGAAAGTTTAATATGATTCCTGTCATGAACTGCCACAAATTTAACTGCACATCTGTCAATTTGATGCGAATAATGCCTTGTTACTTGGGGCAAGAGGTATACATGGAGATCCCGCCTAGTGTGACAAATCAGCAACAATATATATATATATAGATATATTGAGATATACTGGTGATTGATGTTAAAACTTAAAAATGAATTGACACGCCTTTTTTAATTATTCCTCCTACTTAAGCGACTCATTATAAATCTCACTACCATACAATGCAAAACCACATTAGCAAGTAACTTCAATTGTTAACAAGAAGATATATTTACTCATTTGTTTTGTTTTAAAACCCAGATGTTCAATCAACAATGAGTTAATGATGCATATTGGGGACAAAACAGGGACCACGTTGACAAAACTGAAACTCAAATTGAAACCTTAGCAGGCTAGAGACTCATTGAAGCCAGTCAGAAAAGATTAAACAGGAAAAAGATGATGTAATAAAATATAATAATGATAATGGCAATAATAATAGCGGTAATAAAAATAATAATGAATAAGAGATACCTCATTAATGACGATTTGGTGCCTCGTTCCAAGCACCACAATTTCAGAAATTGCCAAGTGAAGAATAGAAAGCTCCAGTATCCTGCCCGATGGCTCATTCTGAAATGCATTAATAGCTAAGATGAAAACTAGGATGGGTGTTAGCAAAGACAATATTAGTCACAAATTAACCAATTCATTCAGGAACATTAGTAAGGGGTAAAGAGAGGTGAAATGTAAATAGCTGGCCTTTACATTTGCCACAGGCAGCCATTAAAATAATGAAAATGAATACATAAGAGAAGAAACAAAAAAATATATCTAGATCTAATTCTTTGTGTTGGAAATATAAGTTAGTTAGAGTTATTAGTATTAATCACTTAATTAGTTAATGACCCAAAAGTCTATATAAATGGTCATAGTGTAATGTTTTTAGTGTGTGATTATATAATCATCACCAAAGTGTGAAAGGATGAAGAATCCCCACCAAGAGAAGGGGAGGATAACTTGGATCTTCCACTTCAAGAGTCTCCAAAATGG
>JANTPZ010009131.1:0-13581 GCA_025593235.1 Vachellia pachyceras
ATATATATATATATATATAACTTAAAGCTTGTGAGGATTAAATGCACTTAAATTTTAAAGAAAGTATATAATTGACTATTGGTGAAGGCTATCCTCAAGTGCTTAAAAGTCTATTGTGGTTTATTATCAAATTTTAAATATTGAAGGAGTCATCTGTACATTGTCCAAAGTTTTGGAAACTTTTGCATAATTAATGCGAGATAAGAATGTGAGAAGCGTATTATTCTGATTTACGTAAAAATACTTTTTGAATTGATTTTGTATGTTTGACAAATAGTTGAGATTTTAAATGAATTCCCTACATCATTCTTCTCTCATATATCTAAGCTTGTGCTTATATGGCTTCTTCTATCTTGGGCTAAATACCCTATATGAGTGGCTTCATTGTTATAAATAGGGGTAGGTTAGGTTGGGCGTGCGGCTTGAAAGAGCTTGTCCCTCCAACGGGTTGCTCCCTCTTTGCCCACCAACTTGCTAAACAATTATTTTAAATAAAAATAAAATTCTTTTCTGTCTATTTTTTGTGCCCAATTTTTTCTCATAAAACTGCATAATCACATGATTATATTTCCATCAATAAATTTATAATAATGATATTTTTTCATGTTTTTCAAAAAATATAAGTATTAATGTTTTGTTATAATTTTAAATATAGTTATAGAAAGTTGATATGACAAAAATAAAATATTTTATACTATTTTTGAATGTATTAAATATTATTTATCCTAAAAATAAAATTTAATGTTACTTTTTTCTTTGTTAAAAATATTGAAATAAAAAGGTAAAAAAATATAAAATATATTATTTTAAAAAAAATTTAAAAAAAACGTGTTAGGCGGGATGGGCTGGTAGGTTAAACTCGCGTGCCCAACCTATTTTACCGGCACTAGTTATAGAGCTCATATAATAACTAATAACGGTTAAATCATATCAATATTAAATACGATTGTCTGGTCCAACTATGTAAGATTGAAATCCTTACGATGAGAGTTGTTCATATAGTATCTAATAGTGTCTCAAATAAAATTGCATTCAACATGATGTCTATACTCAACAAAAAAATTGCATTCAACATTTACTAATGGACGTTGAATCAAGTGGAAGGAGTGAGTTCTTCACACATGATGAACAAAAGTTCTAATTCTTGTTGGTAGATGTACCCTATTTCGTAACTGATAGTACCCCAAACAAAATTATCTCTAACAGTGTATTTGACAAAACTTGCTTGAATTATTGGCATGATTGTCATTCATGAAAACACAATGCTCTGTCTCTTCTCTAATTTTGTAGAACAAAAGGTAACAAAACATTAATGTGGGGTTGTTCGATTCTGTTTTCTATTTTTAAATTTTAGAATAGGTTTATAAAATTACTTTTTTTTAAAAAGTTTGGAGGAGGAAACAATACATTTAAATTATATTTGAAGAAAAAAGAGCATAGAAACTAGTAAAATTTCAAAATCATTGTTAATAAAACTCATTAGTTAATTTTTATAATTAGTTTAAGAGACCAAGTGAAAAAAAAAACCGATACTGTAGACAAAATATATCATAATGGAAAGCATCTTAAATGTGCTTATAACAAAAACCAGAGGGAGGGAGTACATTGTAATGCAGGGACAAATAACTCTAATACTTTGTCCAGTCTTTAATATAAAACCCACCACTTCAAAGAACACAACAAAACAGATTTTAAAGTCATAATGTAGGCATGTGTTTGTCTCTCTGTCTGTATATATTTTACACGCAAGGTTCAAAATAATCAAATAATTACATAAAACACTGAGGAAGTAAAAAATACAGAACATGTCTGCTATTTTCTAGGGTGCTTTGGTGGTGAATGTGGATGATCTTTTCACGCATCCATGTGCTTAAACAGAGACGATCCAAAATTAAGAATTTAATTATAATCTATAAAACTATAATCACACATAATACTTAACAAAATTATGGCTTTCAACTTCACAACTTCCACCACTAGAATTTTTGCAATTACAACCTTCTTGTATCACAATTACAAAATCTAAACTTTATTACCTTACAATTGAAAATAACAATTCCATTTCTATAAATATAAAGTCTTAAGCTTCTTGTAAATCCAATAACTTTTAAAATTAATTTCTATCATAGAATAATAAAACCAACCTTTTTAATATGCCAACCAACAACAAGCCACCGTATTGAATTGGCCAGCCAGCTTGTGCATAGTTGGGTATTACAATGGTGGTCATCTGGAACAGCAAGAAATGTAACTTTGGGTCTGCTTTGATTCAGTGGCCCCATTATTATCAACAAGGCTCACTCTATTGACGGATAGCTCTGACTTGTAGGTGTCTGGGTTGAGGACCTTCCTGCTCACATTACTGTAAATCTCACGAATAACCATCTCAAAAGCAGTCTTGACATTTGTTGAGTCTAAAGCAGACGTTTCCATGAAGAATAAGCCTTCTGCTTCTGCTAGACTTTTACCTTCCTCAACACTCACATTTCTGATATTGTCCAAGTCACATTTGTTGCCCACAAGCATCCATGCCACCGCTGTATCGCAGTGAGCTGCATGACAGTTTTGTTTGAGTAAACTATAAAATTTCAAGACGAAACAAACACAAACATACTGCACACTCACATGGAACTTTGGCAGAACTATGGAATTTGCTAAAATTAATATAAGGTTTCACGTTGACGCATCTCTTGTAGTTAATGATTAGTTAATACAATACAGCATCTTTGCTGTATTTTGGTTCTCTTTTCTGTTTTCTTTCTTTCTATGATCTTTTGCACTGTCATCGGACTATAGCAAGATGATAATGCAAAAGTATTCAGTTAGTATCAATACTTGGGGAAACACTCCTTTAAAATAGAAAATTCATCAACTACAAATTAGATTGCAACAAGAGAAGTTAAATGAGTATATTTAGTGACTATTTAAGGAATCTATAATTGCAGAACACGATACAGACACTCAAGTGAACAGGATGGGGGGTAGCAGACTCTAATTGCAAACTAACTGCAGGAGAAAATAAAAAAAAACAAGGACAATCATAAAACACAGGTCAAACTATTACCAAAAAAAACACCGGACAAACTTTCTCTAGATAATATAAAACCTGTCATCTATCCGTGTATAGAAAATTAAGCCAATTGTAACTATAATTTGGCATGAGTTGAACCAACCTCCGCTGAATCCTAAGACTCAATTAAGTAACACCCAATATTTCTCGTTTAGGAAAATTACACCTAGCTCCCCTAAAATTTTGATGTATTGCTTCAAATCTAGTTTGTTTTGATCAAATAACTAACCATCTGCACAAGATGAAACTGATCTTAATATGCCAAAAAAGACAATTAAGTACTTTTATTTTGGGAAGAAATTTATAATGTGTAGAAAGTTAACCTCATTGATGAAACATAAACTAGATAGGGGTTCAGTGTAATTCTTGAAATAAGACAGGTATTGGGTATAATTTAGCCAAACCACAAGTAGTTTAGTGTACTTTTCTATGTATTTGATCAATGAGCATTGGCATTCAAAACAAAGAAGCATGGTTGCCCACAAAAATGTTGATAATGTAAATACTCAGAAAATGGAGAAAAAGCCGGCATTATACATCAGACAAGAAAAGGTTTTCATGAGTATAAAGGACACTTAGCTCTTAGCAGATTCTAGTGATGAGTTTCTGAAACAGAATGCTGCAGAGGGATTTTAATATTAAATAAAACAAATTTGATAAATTATGAATTTCAAACAGTGGCCTGTCTTCAATCAATAAGTTCCTCCAAACTAGAGTTGCCTCCCAGAAGAAAAAGGCCGCTCGTCTATTATAACCTCATAAAAGGGGGGGGGGGGAGGACAAAAAAAACAAAAGAATCCAGGATCAGGATTTATTCTATTCCGAATATATTTCAACTATTCAATGGCAGTTGCATTATATCTCAGATACAGCTTTTAACCCAGATTCGTTCAGTTGTTAGAGAAAAGGAAAGCTAATGTGGGATTTATTTCTTAACTAATTTTATCTTAGAGCAGCAGAGAGAAAAGCAGAGAAAACAAGTCTTAACCAACATCACCAAAAAAATCCAATCAGATCACAAAAAATTTAGGCAACATTAAGATGGAAGTACAAGTTGGGTCAAGATATCAGCTCACGATCCGCTCGACTCATACGCAATAAAAAGTAGCACTCCTGTGCCTCCTTATTCAACCAGTAGAATAGTCGGTTCCTTTGTGTAATTAAAATTACAGAATTCACTTATATTCCTTCAGAACCATATCCACTCATCTTCGAATATTTTTTTTACAAATTATCTAGTAAAATTGACAGAGCCACAAGACACTCTAGAAAAGATGGGTTAGAGTTAGAGACAAAGAACTCCCTCCCTTTTTGTCCTTTCCTCTACTTTTCTTGGATAATTTCAAAGGGTTGTTTTCTTCCGAATTAAGTCAGTAAATCAATCATGAAGCTCAGATCTACTACTGCAACTATCAGAATCGCCAAATCAAACAAACACGCGGAAGAAAACGATTAAATTAGATTGAAATGCTTACTTTTGAGCTCATCCAGCAGCGACCGACGCTGTCGAAAGTGGTTCTGCGGCTAATATCGTAGAGAATGAGAGCACCGATAGCGCCTCTGTAGTAGGCAGAGGTAACAGCACGGAAGCGCTCTTGGCCGGCAGTGTCCCAAATCTGAGCCTTGACTTCCTTGCCGTCGATTTCCATGCTGAGTCTGAAACTCGAAGCCAATGGTGGCCTTGGAATGCATGTTGAACTCATTGCGAGCATAGCGAGAGAGCAGATTGGATTTGCCTACAGCAGAGTCGCCGATGATGACGATCTTGAAGAGGTACTCTTCTCCGTCCTCCTCGTCCGAAGACATAATAACGTGCAGCTCAGCACCAGAACGAGTCTAGCCAGAGAGAGAGAGAGAGAGATTGTGTACTGGGCATTGAGAATGTTTACATAATATAACTATTCTGTATTTTTTTTTTGTCTATTCTGCTTTTAAAATTATGGTTTCACTGTTGCCAAACACATCAAGAAATATATAAAAAAATTATCACCATCAAATGTTCATGGCCAATGGTTCATGCCACCGAATACTGGTCTTAATTTTAAATGCCAGCTCCCATGATGCTTGGTGACCTTGATGTGTGTAACGTTATAAAATCACGTTTACATAAGAATAAAATTATTTTTATATATCTACTTTATCAGTGGTAAATAACGCTAGAAAAATATATTTTATCAAAATAAAAGACATCTCGATATTTGTAAAAAAATCTTGAAATCCATAAAAATCATCTTAAAATCTGTAAACTTCTTTCTTCTAATGGATTCTCAAACACACACGTTGATCCTGCATGATCATGACTTGAATGATAATTAGGCTCTCTAATTTTGATGCTCCCATAGGAACTTGGAATGGTGAGAAATTGAATCCCAAACAAGGAGAATTATATCCGACAAATCTTAAAAGCTTGTTAACAACGTCTAAGAACATATTAAATCTCTCTCTCTCTCTCTCTCCTCCATGTGTATGTTATTCAACATATTTTGGACAAAAAGATTAGAGCCTACCTGAAGAATCCTTGGAAAGGGCTTTAGAAAAGATAGAGAACAAAGAATGTGTTGAAGCCATGAGTCAGTGTCTAACTAATACCTTTCTGTTCCATTCACAGGGAAGAGATTACAAGTCACGTTAAGGAAATTAATATTCCTCCGGTGCTATTAAAGAAACTAATTTTTTATTATTCTCTGTTGACTTTGTTTGCATGATGTATAATATGTCGCTTTGGAAAATCGTTAGAAGAATGTATTTTGACATAATGCATTTTGTTTAGAATGCATTTATGTTTGGATAAACGTTGAATTCATAGTGCATTTAGAGCTTGTTTGGATGTGAGGTTGAAAATGGCTTTTACAAATTCCAAGGTAAAACCTAGGCTTTGAATAATAGATTTTGAAAAATAGCTTTTAAAGATTCCGAGGCAAAACCTAGGTTTTGAAAAGTGATTTATGTTTGGGAAGTTATTAGCTTTTACGGATTCCGAGGCAAAAAAGTAGGTAGGAAAGAGGAAAGTAGAAAAGATAAAGAAAGAAAAGGTAGGAAAGAGAAAACATAGATTTCAAAACCTATGTTTCAAACTGAGGTTTTGTAACCAAAATAGCTTTTGAGAAAAAAAATTCTTGGACAAAACCTCAGTTTTGAGGTAAAACCTAGGTAGTTGAAACCAAACCTAAGTTCTAGAATTAGTTGCCAAACGAGCACTTATTCCGTCAAAAAGGAGTTTTTTGCTCGGAATACATTTTGAGAGAATGAGTTACCAAACGTTAGAGTCTGCAAGTTAATGGACTTTTCGGTCTAAAATGCATTCTACAAGCCCAAACATGGTTCACAAACAGGCACAATATATATTAAACAATGACAGAGTTAAAAAGTTGTTGAATTTTAAGTATAATTAATAAAGTTTAAAGCTTTCTTATTAAATAAAAATAAAGGTGAAATGTTATTAAATTTTAAAGTATAATTAATATATTTTAATGCTTCCCTAATAATTGTGAAACATACTTGAAGATTGGGATACTAATATGGTTGAGTATATTTTTATTTTTGTATTTAAAAAACAGTAGTCATAACCTAGGTTCTAGAACCACCGTTCACAAGGCACAAGAAAACTTGCCTTGGGTTCTTAAAGAAGATGAGAGGGAGAAACCTAGAGAGTTGTAGAAAAGAAAAAAGAAAACTCTTATTCATTATTTTCAAAATGTATAGTATATATTTTATG
Source organism: Vachellia pachyceras (assembly GCA_025593235.1). Classification (NCBI taxonomy): domain Eukaryota; kingdom Viridiplantae; phylum Streptophyta; class Magnoliopsida; order Fabales; family Fabaceae; genus Vachellia; species Vachellia pachyceras. Next base: position 6,786 of record JANTPZ010009131.1, read on the forward strand.
CTTTATATTTATAGGCATGAATTTACCTTATTCAGATAAATTAATATATCAATAATTAATGAGATAATAAGGAGATACAAAAGATAATTGAGAATGATGGGAGATGACATCCACGTAATAATATTCATAACACTTTAAGCATTTTTTAGAGATTAATGAATCTAAATAACTTACTTTAGAGTATATATATATTGAAATAGTTATATGTATTATTATATTATATTTCATTTTATAAGTTCTGCAAATTAATTTAAAAAATGATAAATATATCAATTTATTTTTTTTATTAATCTTTTTAAAAAATTAATTGAATTTTATATTAAAGATATAAGGTATAGTAAAAAAAAGTTAATCAAATCCAAATAACGCAGCATAATCCAAGCAAAAACCACCACAAAATTTTAAAAATAATGGAATCGTTTATTATTGTTCTTGGCCTTTGAACCTTTGGTGGCCACTATCATCATATATTAGATCTTTTAATATTTTAAAGCTATTTTTTTAACTTTTGTAAGAAATTTATGTTAAATTATGTGAACGTGTTTCTAAAATAATTATTTGGTCCGTTTAGAAAAGCGGTGGAGAAGTGCTTTTACCATTTACGAGGTAAATGTGTGAAGGAGATTATATCATTTTGCGGAAAAACACTGTTGAACATGCTTTTGGGGTGTTCAGAAGCTTTGCCAAACACCCCGATTGAGAAGGGAACTGTTTTTTTTAAAAAAAAAAGCCCTTTCCGGCTAGGCCAAACTACTTTGGATGATATATATTTGAATTTTTAATCACATACCTTTTTATATTTTTTTATTTGTTAAATATATCAAATTATATATCATGTATATTTTAATTTTTCATTTATAATTATTCCATAAAACTTTCTTCAATGATCATGCTTCAAAATAGCTTTTTAATTAAGATCATGCAAACATAGATTCAGATTCATGCCAATCATGTCTTATGTTGTTGTTTTGCATTAAAAAAAAAAGTTTGGATGAGTTTAATATGAGAGTTTAATAGGATTCATGCATACCTCCAAGTTATAAGCTTGATTAGTGCTTACATACAAAAATATGTACATATTACTCACCAACAAAAGTATTTACATTGAGATAAGGATTTAAACATATGACTTTGCAATTTGACTCTAACCCTTGTCAATTTGATAAGTTTTTATTATCGTATACTCTATTTCTGCAAAATTTATCATATTTGTCACTCATCCGATTTTTAATGAAAGATCTAATTTGATGGTTGATGTTAATTTTAAATGTAAGAATTGTTTCTTATGTTTATCATACCTCAGAAATATACCCCTTACTAATGCTCCCTCAATAAGTGGTGGGTTCTTCTTTTGAAATATTCAGAGCTAAACATTGTACTAAATAAGTGTATTTAAAAAAACATATCATATTCATTATAATTAACTAACTTAACTACCTTCACAAATATAATTAAATTGGTTAATAGGTGATACATTAAGAACTAATAATTAAAGGAGTATGGAGTGTTTTTGAAAGTCATATTAACCTTGAACTTATTTGAGAAAAACAAGAATAAAATCTAGTGAATGAATTGTTATTGTTATATATGTCTACCTAGAAAAGAGGGCTATAAGTATAATAAAAAAAAAGAGGGCTATAAGAAGTCCATATTTGGCAATTACGTTTCGAACTACGTTTGCGCAAGTCGAGACAAAACTAAATTTATATTTAGAGTATTCGTAAATTATGTTTGAAAAACAATGTTTAGACTATAAAATGTGGCAATAAAAGAATTAATGTTATAAAAGCATGTTCATGTATGCATATATAAAACTTCTCTCGTATACTTACATTTGGAGATTGTAAATTATACTGGAAAAATAATTCAAACAGGTACTGCAAGACCGATTCAAAAATAACAGTTTCAGGCTAATTGATATTGTTTACATTAACCTTATAAAAGTATATTTATGCAAATCGAGATAAAACTTCTCTCACATGTTTACCTCATAAACTGTAAATCATATTGAAAAAGTAGCTTTTACAGCTGATTCAAACATGCGTATTGTTCCCATTTGGATTAATAGTTGAACCTAATGTTTTAACATGATTTTCAAATGACTAGATAAATTTGAGAAACAAATATTATCTCAATTCACTTAAATATATTTTTCTGGTGTGCTAATGTTTTAACATGGGTTTGTTTGTAGCGTTTGCAAAAAATAAACATATGTTCAATAGTGTTTTTTCGTTAAATGAGATAACCTTTTTCACATATTTACCTTAATTATGTAAAAGTACTTTTCTACCGCGTTCCTAAATGGGCACAGTTCTATATGTCTCAAAGTAGTTATAAGCCTCCTAGCCAAACACCATATTAACGGCTCCAAATTTTATATTATCAAATATTACCCATCATATCCAATAAAGTGACCAAGTGGCCTATAAAAGAAATAATAATCCTTAAACCTTTCGTAACATAGGCCCCAATAAGGTTGGTGAATTGTTGGGCAAACAATCAAGCAGGTTGGCTGTATTAAGAAAAATCAACGTGCTTGTTTAGGAACACCGTTTTTTAAACGGTGCACACATTTCAATATAAAATTATCTTAAAATCTGTAAAAATTATCTCGAAATTCACTAAAACTATCTTGAAATCCGTAAAATATCTCGAAATCTGTTAACTCATTTTTCCCAACGGACTTCTCAAACACACACAATGGGCTTGTTTGGATAGTCTGTTGGGAGAACGGACACAGATTCCGAGGTAAATATGTGAGAGGAATTTTGTCTCGGTAAGCGCATGAATGGCTTTTGGGGAGGCAAACGGCCTCCCCAAACAAGCCTAATAAAGTTAAATCTAATAAAAGAGTCCGCTTTTCTTTCGTTAATGTTCGAGAATGGTTTTAAATATGAGATTTTGTGTGTTTGGGAATTCTGTTGGGAGAGAGAAGTTTACAAATTCCGGGGTATTTTGCGGATTTCTAGATGATTTTGCTGATTTTAAGATAGATTTTATGTATTTTAAGATAGTTTTATTTCGATTTGTATACATCGTTGGGAAAACAGTGTTATCAAACAAGCCCATTGTCTTTAATTACAGGATCCATGTGCTTAACTATAAAAAATACATGAAAAAAGTATTAGTAAGTTGGTTAAATAAGTTCAAATAAAAAAAAGTCAAAATACATCTCTACTAAAAATTTCGTAATCCAATTTTATAATCCTAAATTATATTAAAAAAAAGTAATTTTCAATCTTATTATTTTTTTAATAAAAATGTGGTGAAAAAGTTAAAAACCCGTAAACCCTAGTGCTTTGTTGAGTAATTGGAGGATTCCTCCATCCACGGCTGAGGCTTGCACCATTCCCTGCTTCCGTGTTACTCCCTGAACTGTATTCACTCTGTTCCATCCGCTATTTCTTTAGCTGGTCTAAACCCAAGAGCGCGCACTATCTCTAGTCATCAATTTGAAATTGGGGTTTAGATTTTTGATATTTTTACCCATTTCTGTTTCCTTATTTATAATCATCGAGTTCATTTTTGATTCAGTGGGATTTTGATCATTGAGACTATGGACCTTCCTAGTCTGGTTGTTATACTTCAAGCTGCTCTTAGCCCGAATCCTAATGAACGTAAGGAAGCGGAGGAAAGCCTTGATCAGGTGCATCTCTTTGTTATTTGAGTTCCTCTGCTTTGCCTTACATCACTTAATTTCGCCTTTATTGTCAGAATTGTGCCTGTTCTTTCTTTCTTTGTTTAATTTTTTGCCACATTTAATTTTTCTTTTTTCCACAAAGAAGCCGTCTTTACTAACTATGCCGTGTATTTAGCGGCGTATCTTTACTAATAATTTTCGGAGCTTTTACTTTTTTGCTTCCACAAAAGTTGTGAACTTTGTTGTCATTGCAAATAATGGATTGCATTTTTCCGATGATTTGATTTGTGCTCTAGTTTATATTTGGTTTTCTTTATATACAGTTTCAGTATGCCCCTCAGCATCTCGTGAGGCTGTTGCAAATCATTGTTGACAACAACTGTGACATGGGAGTGCGGCAAGTTGCTAGCATTCATTTCAAGAATTTCATTGCCAAAAATTGGTCTCCGCTTGATTCTGGTATGTTCTTGCAAATGTGTTAAGAGTCAGAAAGTTGACTCTTAATTGATTCATTGTGCTTTTCTGGGTTTATGTAGATGCCCAGCAGAAGATCTCACAGAGTGATAAAGTAGTGGTGAGGGACCACATTCTTGTGTTTGTGGCTCAAGTTCCTCCCTTGTTAAGGTACTTGATTTGAACTGTGATTCTGGTTACTTTTTCGTTGTAACGTGTACTGTGCAATCTCATGTAATTTATTTTAGTAGGGGTCTCCGAGTGTGTATGTTTAATTCAATGAAAACACATGGGTTAAAACTTTGAGGATTTTGTGTTTCTTTCTTCTATTTTTTGTCCGAGTTTCATTGCATTGATTTTCCATGTTTGCATGTTGCTTAGGGTGCAACTTGGTGAGTGCCTGAAGACAATTATACACTTAGATTATCCTGAGCAGTGGCCAGGTCTTCTTGACTGGGTGAAACATAACTTACAAAATCAACAAGTCTATGGTGCCTTATTTGTTCTCCGGATTCTTTCTAGAAAATATGAGTAAGTTTTGCTATTCTCTTTAAAGTCTGAAATGCAAACTTATTTCAGTTGAAAGGGTTTGTCCTTTGTCCTACCTCGTGTTATGCGATGCTGTTTATAATCTGAGTTCTTAATTAGAACACATGGGCATAACTGTGTGTGTGTATCCCTTTTGGTGACTGTTTCCTCCGAGTTGCCTATGCTTTGAAATAAATATGATGTACTCCTTCCCTTCCAAACCACTGTAGTCTCATCCTGAGTTGCAAATATTGTATTTTGCGCTGTTAAGCTTGTCTCTTTAGTACTTTTTTGGATGCTATTTCAGTTTCTTTATGTTTATTTTCTTTGTTTCTCACATTTCTGACACATTTTTTGCCTTTCTAAACCACAGAAGTCTCTTCCTGGGTTTAAATATTGGTTTGATGCTGTCATCTTGTATCCTCTCTTACTATGGTTGTGTTTTCCCTGGTTGGACTGGATTGCTTTATTGCCTTGTATGTTTTCTGTTTATTCTATCTTCTGCCATTTTATATCATTATAGAAGACTAAAATCTTCTTTGGCAGAAGGAGAAATACAAAATAGCGTTTTTGGTTTGGTAACATGTAAAATAACATTTTGCTCAGCAATTATGAATGTCTTTCGAGCTCTTAAAGAAAGTAAATGAAAGGAATGATGCAAAAAATAAGAGATCTTTTTGAAGCTGTGAAAGGAAAGATAAGATAACATAATCGGTGTCATTCTTTCTAAAAAGCGGCTCTTTATATTTCGTTATACATTTAATTCAATTGATATAATTATAATGTTATATTTATTTCAATGCATGGTTTGACGAGAGATGTTATTCTTTCTTTCGTTTTTTTAGGGTTAGTTTTTTATCATGATCACTGAAGCATTGTATGGTCAGCAAATAATTATTCTGATTGTTTGTTCCCTTTTATGCTGCTGAAAGTATTGTTTTCATCCCCCTTTTGTTGGCCCCCTTTCCAGGTTCAAGTCAGATGAGGAGAGGACACCTGTTCAACGGATAGTTGAGGAGACCTTTCCTCAACTTCTCAATATATTTAACAGGCTTGTCCAGATCGTCAACCCATCACTGGAAGTAGCAGATTTAATCAAGCTTATCTGTAAAATATTTTGGTCCTCCATTTACGTATGTTTTGTTCTCTCTCCATGTGCATCAGTTAAATACAAGTCTTCATGCTATATTGCTGTGTATTGGGTTGAGCTTGTTTTTTGGGCCAAAGGGTCAAACCTTTTTTAGGATCTATGTTGCATTTATGCATAGACAACAATCCTTTTACTTTGATTTTCACAGTTAGTAGAGTCTCACTGAACTTGGTCCTTTAAAATGCTGCATTATGTTTGGACTGTAAATAATGCAAGTTAACACTGGTTTGGAGCAGGATGACTATCTTTATCTTCCTCCATCCCCTGGAAAAATACCCATTTCTTGTTGAACCAAATTAGTAACTGAACAGTGAATTGAAAGCTGTTTAACAGTGAATTGAAAGCTGTTTAGGAATATTTCTTTACAAGAAAGTTAAATCAGAACCTTTTTTTTGATTGAGTGGTGATGTACATTCTCTGCTAAACAAGAAGAAAACTATATGGCATGAACAGTGTGAATTGAAAGCTGTCTCGGGATCGATATGGTCAATAAGCTAAATCGGAACAGCTTTTTTTCTTTTTCTTTTTTTGATTGAGTAGTGGTGGACATTATCTGTTAAACAAGAAAACTATATGGCATGAACCAAAAGAATGCAAACTTTATGAACTATGCGCCTGATCCTGATTATTGTGATGTGTATGCAATAACTTTTCCTTAGAATTGGCCTTTTTTTTTTTGTGAAGCTTGCTATGAAAATGGAAAAGCAAGATAATCTTTGTACAATTGAGATGGCATAAATGGTTTTGATATTTTATTTATGCTTTTCTCAACTGAAGCTCATAGAACTGATGTGAGCATTTTTGGGATCATTGTTTATATTTATTCAGATGGAGATTCCACAGCATTTGTTTGATCAAAATGTCTTTAATGCTTGGATGATGCTTTTCTTAAATGTATTGGAGAGTCCTGTCCCATCAGAAGGTCAACCCGTAGATCCTGAGCTCAGAAAATCATGGGGTTGGTGGAAGGTGAAAAAATGGACAGTTCACATACTAAATAGGCTGTACACTCGGTAAGTTTGAAG
>JANTPZ010009132.1:0-14141 GCA_025593235.1 Vachellia pachyceras
TTTACCACGAATGATTAACAATTCTTATACCATTGTTAATCTATAACTATTAAGACCACGGGTTTTACCACGAATGATTAACAATTCTTATACCACCGTTCTCAAACATTCTCGTTCAAAAAGGGGCAACGGGACATGAAGAAATTCAGCATCGCAACATCAAAAACGTTGTGGCATTAATTCAATACATTCAAAGAATAAATCATATTCAGAATCCGTCATAATGATGCCAAGGCATGAGTAGTATAAAAATCCATACCGTGTTCTGGCCTAAAGGAGCTCTGAGAGCCAACTGATCAAATGTCAGGCACTCTCCGCCAGCCTTCTCAATTCGAGCTCTAGCAGTTTCAGTGAACCTCAGGGCAGTCACCTTCAGCGCTGGGACTTCATACACACGAATGTCATCGGTCACAGCCCCAACAACTACCGCGATCTTGTCTTCCTGATGCATAGACCAAATTGAAATGAATAAGTTCATGTCGTTTAGCTCAGTAACTGCACACAGTTACGAGGTTCTAAAAAATCAATTTTTAGCTAACAAATACTTTTAAGTATCAGCTATTTAGTAGTATCAGCAGATGTAACCATTTGACCATGCAAAATCCAAGTTGTTACTGAAAAAAACCACGCGAAGCTCCAAACCTAAGCGATAGGTACCTTTCCCTTCATGAAACGAATCAACCGAGAGAGAGATAGGGGTGGCTTGTTGACTTTGCTCATGAAGAGCCGCTTTAGAATCACCGCATTGAACTTACTTTCAGTCCTCCTGACAAGAAACCGGTAGAGCTGAAAAGATAACAAGTCGTGTCAGGTACCAAAAGCAGAGCAGTTGAAGTATAAGATGAAGGAGTAGTCATATTGAGAGGGGAGGAACCTTGACAAGGAGCTTCAAGTAGATATCATCGGATTTGGGAGCGGTTCGCTTTGTCTTTTTGCTCTTACCTCCTGCTTTCAAATCGATTCCCTGCAATTGATGAAAATGAGAAAAAGAAAGGGAGCCGAGGAGGATAAGGGTCCGGGGGCCAACTAACCATGGTGAATGTACTGGTTCTGTCTCTACTCCGCCCCGCGGCTGCTCCGAGATGAAGCAATAGCTGTAAACTAGGGTTTTATCGTATGAAGTGGGAACTGAATAGAAATCCGTGTCCGTCCCAGGGGTTTTATCCTGCGCTATGTCTAGTCCGTCCATTTAATCCGACGACCAAAATCTGGATTTTATCCTGCGCTATGTCTGTTTGAATTCTGAAATATAGGTTTAGTTTTAAAATTTAGATTTCACCTTTAAATCTAAATTTTATTAAAGTACTAATATTTTTTATAAAAGCTGTTTTGGATACAAGACTTCGATTTGAAACATAAGTTCTGAAAAAGATAGTTTCTTATCAAATCATACACTCTCTCCTAATAAATTTTCTCTTTCCTACTTTTTATTTCTTTCCTCTTTCCTACCTACTTTTTGTCTCAAACTCCGAAAAAACCAATAACTTCTGAAACACAATATTTCCAAACCTAGGTTTTGAAACATATGCCCCGTTTGGTACACGGTATGGATTTTGATTGAAATGAAAATAGATATGGAATTTAAAAGTATGTTTGGTATATCTTATAAATAAATCTTGATTTTTAGGTAAAATGACCGAAATGTCTTTATTAATATTTGCTCCCTCCTTTCTCATTTATCACCGACCCTACTCCCTCCAACGTTGCAAGATGAAATTTATCTTCGACCCTCTCCTCCCAACCTCCATGTCCATCCCTTCTCCTCTATTGCAAACCTCCGACCACCCTGCTCCATCCCTTCTCCTCCACCAGAATTTGTGGCAGCGTCGCATCGCGCATTGAAGAAGAGGAAGCTGAGCAGTACCCATTGCGTCACATATTCTTCCATTGCAGACCTCCATCACAGATCCGTCCAGGTCTTCGCTGCATACCTCCGTCGCAACATCATGCAGTTCGTGGCAACCCTCCGTCGCAAATCTGACCTCTAGTATTTGTGCACCCTAGAGGTCTACCAATTTTTGTCCACAGATCTTTCGCCGGAGGTCGGTCGCATAGCCAGAGGACAGTTGGTTTGTGCTCGCCAATGGATTGATGTTGATGGCATCAATCAGTTCGGGAGGTCACCGGAGGTTAGTGATGAGGCAATAGAGTTGGTCTGAATGTGATGAATATTGAGGGTAAATGTTGTATCAAAAAAAATATTGAGTGTAAATGTTAAATTCCATGGAATTTTTCCCAAATCCAAACTTCTATGGTGGGAGCCATTTTGATGGAAATGGTCTAAAATGGGTTCCACACGGAAATGTAATTATGGTGAATTCCATAATACCAAAAATGCATATATGATGGAATTTGGCTTCATTTTCATTTCCATGTGCCCAATTCCATCATACCAAACAGGGCATTAGATTTCGGCAAAATTCTTAGATATTCTCTAAAATCTAAGTTTTATCTCAGAATCCGTAAAAATATTCAAAAAAATGACTTCTAAACAAGTCCTAAACCTTAAATGGCGTCAGACGCACATGTGTACTATGCAGAATGGAGATGGATAATTTTGCATATTCTCCCAGAAAAAAATAGATGAGACATACAGTGATATTACAAATTATAAATACGCAGGAGTGCAATTCAATAAAAAAAATGTTTGCTGATAAAAAATTTGTTGTTTAAAAAATTTATTTGCTCAACATTTCAAGTTATTTAAAATAAATTGCTGTTTAATATTTTTAGTATCAACAAAATTATTGTTACTAAAGAATTCTTCTCTTTTTTGCCAACTACTAAGGGCTCGTTTGGTACGCATAATTCATTTTGATGATATGAAAATGGATATGGATATGAAACTAGAAATATAAATGGATATGAAAATACAGTTTAAAAGTATGTTTGTTATGTCATAGAAATGTGACATAGATTTTTACATGAAAAGACCTAAAAGCCCTTCAAAATTTAAAAAAAATTCTTTTTTCTTATAGATTTAAAGTGAATTCCATGCATTTTTGTTTAATTTCACACCTTACCTTATGGAATTGATTTTCATACATTTTGATTGAATTTTCTTTCATATAGAGCTTGTTTAATACCATGGAATTGACTTCCATGGAAGCCAATTCCATGGTACTAAACAAACGCTATCATGAAAATGATTTTCATTTTCATATCCGTCCACACCAATTTCATGGTACCAAACAAGCTATAAAGAAGTCAAATCAAATCATTATAATTTTCTACGCATATCAAAATTATATGCAAAGTGCAAATATAAACCTGAGACATAAAATTCCCCAATCTCCCTTCCCATATATATCTAATAGCCCGTTTGGTTTAAAGAACTTGTTGGAATTGGATGGAATGGAAGATAATGGAATTGAATGAAACGAAAAATTTTTTAGGGTGTGCTATTTGGTTAGCACTGGAATAAAAAATAAATTGATAAGAAAATTTTTGTTTAGTTAGGTTAAAATTGCAGGAAAAAAAGTAGGAAAATTGTATAAAATGACTATACTGCTCGTAATGACAAATTTAAATGTTTTTTATAAATAAAAGTATTTATTAATAAAAAGTCAATTTATTTATATTTATTATTTAATATTTAATTATATTGGATATATTAAATATATATATTTATATATTTATTATTAGTTATATATAATTATATATAAAGATGTGGAGACACCACATCTTCACCTCATTCGAATGAGAGGTGAAGATGTGCGCTTTTCCGTCGTCTTCTTTGGTTTGTCAGGTGATGTTGATTTGTTCTCCAGCGATGTTTGCTAAAGGTAAAGATGTTTGCTCGTCTTTAAATGTGTTCATCGTCTTCTCCACCGTCTTGTTCGTTATCCTCTGTTCCTCTTTTCTCCATCGCCAGCAATGCTGCTTCAACACACAAGTTAAATTCGTCTTTTGCTTCCGATGGAATTTGGCTTCCCACCATTTTAGGTGGGAAACGAGGTTCCCATGTATGCATGAAAATGGTCCCCGTGGGACCCATTTTCCTATTCAAACGTTGAACCAAACGGACGTCGCCACTAGAAAATCTAGATTTTCCGATTCCATCGTTTAATTTGCACCAAACCAAACGAGGCTGTAAGTGTTTTTGGATCAAAGAATTTGATTCTAATGGAAAGGAAAAAATGAATTTTTTTTTCTATAGACATTTTTAGCATCCACTGCAATAGAAAATTATTTGATACAAAAATTTATATTTCATTGGTTAAAATAGTTGTAAAATATGTAAGACAAATTTTATAATAACAATATTACCCTTTACAGAAAAGTATAAACATGTTAAAAATATATATTTTGAAAAATATGAGAATGACAACTTGGTTCTTGGCTAGTATATTTTGTTGTCCATTATCCTTCCTAGTCTACAAAACCCTGCATTTAACATTTCTCTTTTAACTATGAACTACCCATGACGTACGTCTAATCAAAGTTACTTAGCCTTTAAATAATTTTATATATTTGACCAAATGCACCTGATAAGTGTATGCCCAAAAAATGACTTGGGTCAGACAAGTCTGAAACCCAATTCGCGGGCCCATGGGAAGATATGAGTTAACGATGGTTAGATAATGAGGAGACATGTGGAGGCTTTCCTATCAGATCTGTCTTCAGCATCCCTTATATTTTGGGATAAACAGTTAGATCCACAGATCCAACATCCACCACTCCTGGATTTTAGGAGATCGATGGATAGACTGGGCATACGACAAGAGGGTGAAAACTACTTGCACTGTAGACACTTTTTACATACCCTACTACTCATTATTCTCTCTCATCCTCTGCTACTCTCATATTCTAGTCTATTCAAACTCTTATTGTATTTCAACAACTTCATCAATACACTCCATTTTTCCGTTTTATGCTACATTCATTAGTTTTTAAATTATTTTTCACCGTTAATGACACAAAGTCTTTTTTAAATTAATCTTTTAATGAAATTTACACAAACAATAGGTAACTGATGTTACTTCTAATTTAAATAAATGTTCTCTTAACTATATGCATCTTTAAAGTTACTTTATAAATAATTTTACATGTTTAACAAGATGCACATGATGGATACCTCTTAAAATGGATGAGGTCATGCCGTGTATGTAGATGGGTCTTACTTAATCATGAGTTACGCATAATGTATATATAGTTAAAGCACTAACTCTTAAAATGGTTTCACATGGTTAACGTATACACACAAATATATATATATATATATAACTCATGGTTAATTACAATTTAAACAATTTTCATCTTAACCATAAGTTGTTTATGACATGCATATATAGTCAAAACCACTTACTCCCTAAATAGTCTTAAATGTTTAACTAGATTCATATGATGGGGACGTCATGGTTACTTATAATATAAATAAATTTCTTCTTAACATGAGTTGCTCATCACTTGCATTTAGTGAAAACATGAAGATAATACTCTGATTTCCCCTGTTTTCAGTTAACATGACAAAGCAATCAAATAAAGAAATTGAAATCAGTTCTCTTTTTAAAAATGAAATATGATGAAACTCACATAAATCAGCACGAAACTATAACAAGATGGCAAGACAGCATGAAAAATATGACAAAAGGGATGGCAAGATTTGAAAGAGGGGAGGGAAGAGTGTAGGAGGCTAAGAATAGTGAGATGGGGAAAGGATTTGGCCGACCTCATTCTTCCTCCTTTTGCACTCGATGATAACGGGGAAGAAAATGAGTCACCGGTAACAACCAGCACCAAAGAAGAAGCCACCGACAACAAGTAGATATGAAGAACCAAATAAAAGATTTCAAAGGTGTGCACGAAGTAGCTTTTAGAAAATAGCTTATCAAGTAAAATTTGTATAAATAATTTTATAGAATAGATTTTAAAGAATAAATTTCAATGAAATAAAAGCATTTTAATAGACGTTATTAGAATTATTATTTTGACATAAAAACTATTGAAAAGGATACAAGTTAATATGAAAATTGTGTAAAGAATATAATCCAATTATTATAAAAAATGAAAATGATATTTTTGAAGCATATATGACAATCATGAAAAGCAGAAAAAGCAAAAACAACATAGTTTTTCTGAAATTATAGTTTTGAATCAAACGGCCTTTTTTAAAATTCTCTTGTTTGTCCACCCAAACCAAAAACCATGGTTTTTCAAGCCGAAGGTGCTTTTTTTTTATTGTTTGTTAAACACACTCTTGAAAACTTGGAAAAAAATAACTTCTTAAAAACAATAGTTTTCAACTCCCAAACCGCATTTTTTTTTACCAAAATAGATTATTAAAATTTTGAGTATTGATATGACTCACATAAAAACTATTTAAAATTTTGATGAGGTGTTTGAGTCTATTTGTCATTACGTTGAAAAAAACAAGTTTAAACAAATCAAAACAAAACCCTCTTATATATTTATCTTGTAAATAATTAATAATGTTTACCGTTAATCCAAACGGTACTTTGCCTACTTTATTTTTATGAAACCATGATTTAAATTAAAACCATAATTTGAAAATGTTGTCAAACGCACAAACACACCAATACAAATTAAAAAACATGGCGTGCGTAATTTCGCCAACAACGACCATCCCTTTTGATTTGATGTGAAGTGGAATTCTCAATAATCATTCTGCCTATTTTTCCATGAAGATTCATCACGGTCAATAAACTACCAAATATCAATTTTGAAAAATCACTTTCAAGTTAAAATAAAGTTTCTTTCATATACTAATTTTAAAAACTGTAAATCACATCGAAAAATAGTTTGAATAGCCTTTCATTGAAGATAAGCTCGTTGTAAGCATTTGCACAACTAAATAAATCTCAATGGTCATGTTTGCTCACAATTTCATTTTCAATGAGTATAATTTACCCGAAGCACTACCAGATCACCATGCTCCGGTTGCTTAATTTCATGGGCCGTAGCCCCCTCTATAAATAAATAATAGCCGTCTACAAGCAGGAAGGGTAATTCTTGAGCCAGGTTGTGCCTCATTCCGAAGCTTCCCCAGGAGTATTGCATACTCACGAAGGACTTGGCTAACTTTAATAATATTCTTTCACATTCAGATGGGCCATAATAGCACATCTCTTTAACTAATGTTTGCTATGATACCGCACAGGTCTCATGGGGAAAAGAGTATAATCACGTGTTACAGGGCACATGAATTTACATCCATCCATAGAAATCGTTAAGTTAGCTTCTCCTACGGCATCCATGAAAGTTTCAATTTTTTTGTTGTTAGAGTGGTGGTGGGATTGGGCAGGTGCTCATTGGTTCCCACTCAGATTAAAGATTTACATGTACAGGTCATAAAGTTTGTTTAAAAATACGGTGGAAAATAGCTTTTACAAAATTTAAATATCGAAAAATAGATTTTGGAAGAATAATTTTTATGAATTCTAAAACAAAATCTAAATTTTAAAAATATGATTGTGTTTGAGAAGTTATAATGAGAATAATTTTTATGAATTACAAGGCAAAATGTAAGTAGAAAAGAGGAAAAAGAAATAAAGAAAGAAGAAAGGATAAAATTTATTATAAGAGGGAGTGATTTAATAAGAAAATAGTTTCTTCAAAAATCAAACTCCCCAACCAACATATAGTCCAACAACCCGGCGCTGAACACCAACATAATCTTTAATCCCTATATGACAATGCTTCGAGAAAATTCAAAATGGCTTTCACATTCCAACTCAACGGTAAGAAATCACTGCTAATTGATCATAGCCCACTAACCAAATGACTCAGGATAATCAGCAGTTTCACAGACATGCATAACGATCTTCTCTTGATGGTCTGTTTGTGATGAATGAAGAGAGGAATCAGGATGATGAGTTTTTTTTTTAAATATCTAAACAGAAAACCAACAGCATCACCTACCATCCTCCATTTCCCTAACACAGCATGGAGGAGGATTCTCTAGGGCCAAAAGCAATCTTAGAGAGAGCATTGGTACTCCTAATGGATTCCCAGCATGTTTAGCCTCTTCTACGAGGTAGTAGTGTGTGGGAATGCAACAAGTGTCACACACTGCACTCCCAGCTAACTCAAGCACCTTGTGGAACGACTGACTCAAATGAAAAGGAAAAAACCAGGACAGTGAATCATTATACAGATCACAGATGCATAAAAGCACAGAGACACTCCCCCACCATGCACCACGCAATGATTAACTAAGAACTCCATTAAATTGTACAATCAAGCCGGCTATAAAAAAACAAGCTTTTTCAGGCAGATAGTCCTTCACATAATCAATCTTCCCCCCCCCCCAAACAGCACTGTCACAAAAGATAAATATACAGCCCGATTAGTGTAAAAGCCTATTGTACCAGCCTCCGAATTGCATAAATCCCTTATCAGATTGATAGATTCTGATCCGTGATCCTCAACAAATACAGAACATGCAGTAAACTTGTGAAAGCTCTAGCTGCATACGGAAAGAAATATAGGCTACAACCTGAATCACGTCCCTCTCTTGGTGCGGAATCAAACAAACATATGAGCCGAAGACTCAAATCAAAATAATAGCAACACAACTTGTATCACTATTAAAGTAATAACCTAATTTTCAAACGATGAAGCGATATATTATCCATAAACCCAGTTCATATGATAATTACCATTCAAGTCGCAACATAAGTGGACTGACAATAAGGAAGGATAAATAAAGGAGGACTTAAACCCATACACAGTGAATTAGTTCTACATAGAGGAAACAGAAGGGTTCAACTTCAGCTTCCTTGTTTGCAGATTATCGCAATTCAATCCGCAGCCACACTGTGGGCATACGAAGAAGTTATCTAACGAGAAAGAGGCGGAGGCTATTCCAACCGAGAAGCCAAGCTCGTCACCATTCCGAGTCACCTCCACGATATTGAGCCAGAAAAACAGCACCTTCACGCTAACCCCAGAGAGGCTAGCGAGCCTGTCTTTGGAAATGTAACCACTGATGGTCGATTCATAGCTAAGCTGGTACGATCCCTCGAGAGAAAAACTGCAAGAACCGTTCAAATAGGCGCGGAATTTACCGGTAGATCTGTCTAATTCGTAGCCAACAACTCCCTTTGGGAGAATACCCTCAGGAAAGTGATAGTCGCCGAGGACTTCGTAGGCAGTGGGAACCCCATCATCGGCGGCAGACGAAGAAGAAAGCAAAGGCGATAGGAGGAAGGTGGAGACGAAGATAAAGGCGGTAATAGACATGGGAACTGGAAAACTCCAATTCCTGAGCGGATCAGATTTCGCGCGTCTGTTTTGGTGTTTCAAGGCAGAAATAGGGAGAAAGAAGGGTTTGCGACGTGTGGCAAACGCAGGATGCTGACATCGTTTTGTCCAACGAATGAACCCAAACGTCATCGTTTCCGAATGATGGTTCTGATATGAGGCCGCGGGTTGACAGTTTGGTGTTTTTTACTATGAAGTGTCGCAATGCCGGTTGTTGAACGTTGAATCAAACGTGTGACATCTGAAAGCCCGGGGACGCACGTGACACAAAAGACAAAGCAAAAGTTTCTTCTTTTCCGCCTCACAGAGCAAAAGTTACTTTTTTGACCTGGTGTATGCCACGTTATAATACACACATTGTGCTTGTTTGGCAACGCTTAGCTTGTAGCCATAAACACGTTTAACAGTGTTTTTCCGTAAAACGAGACAATCTCCTTTACAAATTTATCTCGACTTATGTGAATAAGTCTATAATTACTTCTCCATCGTTTTTTCAAACGGAGCCAATTGTGTGTTTGGAAACTCCGTTAAGAGAATGGATTTTACAGATTCCAAGGTATTTTATAGATTTCGAGATGGTTTTACGGATTTCAAGATGGTTTTTATGGATTTCGAGATGGTTTTTATAAATTTTAAGATGGTTTTTATCTTGGCAAGTGTGCCCGTTGGAGAAAATGGCTTTCCAAACAGGCACATTATAATCAGGTCAAAAAAAAATACATGCATTATAACGTTTTTTCACACAAGATTTTCATGGATGCTGGAGGAAGTGCTAATCACATTGAAAATTTCTTGTCATATCACGTTTATAGCTTGTTTTGGTTAGTTGTAAGGTCCCCATTGGTAAATAGAAAGTGACCGTAAATTAAAATTAACTGACTTGTGTTTATTTGGGAATTCCATTTCTCAACGGTACACGCAAACAAAAACAAAATCATTTCAAAATCCGTAAAAAAAGTATATCAAAATTTATAAAAACCATTTAAAAATTTGTAAGCTCGTGTTTGAATCAGATAATCAATTAGGGTTGCCAAGGGCTTCAAAGATGAAGATTGTTACAAAGCAGTTCTATTGTCACGTTCCTTGCCTCTTGATTTCTTCTTCACTTTATGTCATGTTTGGTATAGTCATGTTTGGTATAATGGAATTGACAGGAATGAAAATGGAATTCCACAATGTAAGCATGTTTGGTGAAGTTTTAGAAGCATGAAATTGTGGAAGCCAATTCCACTAAAATTAATGGATTTGGCTTCTATAATAAATCCTCAATTTTCCAATTCCGTGTACTCATTTCCCATTTTCACCCTCACCCTCTACCTTCTCAATTCTCACCCCATCGATGCTCCACCACCAACTTCATACCATTTCCACATTTGAGACGACAACGGCCAAGACAGTGGCAACTGTGAGATAACTGTGATGGCGGGAATTGAGGATCGTGGAGTGGCAATAGTGAAGACAACTGTGATGGCAACGACGATGTTCCACCCTTCTCCTTAGTGACGACAAACTCCATTTCTTCTCTAACAGCTTATCCTTGGCAGCGATTTCACGATTCGTTTGGGTTCCTCATATTCAAGTCACAATTCCACTTGGATTTCCCAAAATAAACCCTTTTGCCTTCCAATTTTTCAAATTGATCTTCCAATCACAATTTCCCTTCGCCTTAATCCATTTTAGCCACCTTGAGCCCTAAGATCTCTCTACAACTCTAAGCCTGATGGTCCCTATGCATTCATCTGCAAATTGATTTTTGTGATTGGTTCTAAAGGATGAAGTTATGGAGATTATTCTTTATGATATTTGAGCCTTTTGTGAGTTTAGGAAGAGAAGAGTTTTTTATTTTTTAATTAGAAGGGTATTCTAGACTTTTAAAGTAAGAATCATGTCAAACGAAGACGTATATCAGCAGAAAGGATGAGACATCGTCGTTGCTGATTCATCTCATCGTTGTCACATCCCTACCGTTGCCAAAGATATGTGAAAAGGATGAATTGCCATAAATGTCACCGTCATGAGTTAGTCGTCGTTAGGTTGAGGTTTATGATGATGCAATGGAGTTTAAGTTTGCAGAAGAGATGATGCATGGGAGGAAAAATTAGAATTCCATGGGTTGAGTGATGGAAGCCAATTGCATCAAAATGGAATTGATTTACATATGAAAGCTAATTAGATGCTCCTTTGATTGTACCAAATAGGGGTGCGCAAAGACTAGACCAAATCGGGATAGTCAGTGACCCGAGGTCTATATGGATAAGACCTAAGGCTAATAAAGGCAATTCATGGTCTAGTCCAACTCAACACAAGAACATATGGGGTTTGGTCTTACCGGGTTGAAGACTAATAATTTGGGGTAATATTATATGGGCCACCACATTATTTTTTCTTCCCACTTTTCTTCTACCCGTATTTTGTTCCCTGATCAAAACATGATGGAATATTTATTTTCCCCTCAGCTTTACCCTTCATTTTTCTCCTTCCCTAATTTTCTTCCCATCCCAACATGGTTAAAGTAACAGAGAGAAACATTGTAGGAATCAATGCTTCCCTAACCAGTAGAAAAAATCCAAGCCCCAAGGCACTAGTCACCTTACAAATTATAAACTACCCCTCTGACATTTACTATAAAAACCATTTTAACATAAGAAATTAAACTACCCCAAAGTTTATATTAGGAATACGGAGGAGTATAATTTCCTATGACACTTCCCTTCGAAAGCCACAACCAAACATCTAAAAACAATCTGTCAGAAACCTCCGACTGAGGCAACAAAACAACTCCCTCTAAAAATTATTTGATGAAACTAGAAGATGGAGCATATCAAGTTTCGCAAGTTAACTAAGATCATAATGTTCCTGGCTTCATGTAAAGGATGCAGCATTTGCTTCGCAAACTTGACATCTGTTTTCTACACTTCAGTCCAAATGTTGAGAAAAAGGGGGAGAAGTGGATGTTTCCTGCTTCGCACAATGGGCTGGACCTACCGAAAACTTTGGAAAAGAGATAAAGGAACACGGAGCACAACATAGCATGAGCGATTTAAGAATTGCTAAAGACCACAGGTATTCTACGAGGGTTCTTTTGTTGAGAAAAAATCAGTTCATGGGCACCTTGAATGGTCATTCACAAGTTATAAGAATTGTCCACTCAAATAAACACTATTTTCATTAGCAAGATACGATCTTCCTTCTTGCTACACGAGGTCTTATTTTGCCCTAAATTTCACAAGTAGCCAATATCTATTCACGTTCGCCACTCTACGAGACTTCAATCACTCAATACTAAGAACAATTTGTCAAGAAAATTAAAAAATTAAAGTGGATGACAAGCACTAAATGTGAATCTGCCTAGTCAAAAATCAAAGCATACCCTGCCTCAAGACAACGGTGCAGACAAAAAAAGGACAAGGTCTATTGATGATTTTTCAAAATGATAAAAGAGGAATAAAGAGCTCTATACGGTATAAACAATTCAAGAATTGCCAAGGCCCACCAGATAATATACCTGAATTCCTTCAGGAAGGAACGATCTGTTGCCTGCACTAATGGTCATTTATAACCATAATAACCCTCGCCCTCTAACTTTGATAGACCTCACAACAAAAAGGTCATATTTCACCTTGCATTTCTTACGTAGCTAACACCAGTTTACATCCACCCTTCACAAGACTTGAATCACCCAACACCAAGAACAACATTAACAAGAGGGGGCAAGGTTTGAAACACCACCATCCACCAATAGTATAATCAATTTCACATGGAAAACTGAAAAGACAAGATAACGGTGATCAGATGAACCAGCCCCATCAAGTGCCATACTACCAATTTCTTTTCTTTATACTATTTCTTAAAATAAAACCCACCCAAAAACAAACCTAAAATAGGTTAACCTTAAAAATGCATAGACCGCCTGTTGCTCTGTTGTTTTTCCCATTCCCCTAATTTATAGTGCTTTTGCACTATAAAATAGCATGCAATAAGGCAAACTGCTCTAGAAAACGTCATCAGATCAAGTCCAAAATTCTAACTTCATTTGATGCACATCAAAATCTACCAAACTCAACATTCAATTGTATTAAACATCATGCTTTTTTATAGTTAACCAAAGTTATGCAATTGTAGTGACTTGGCATTTACGCAAAATCAAACACCTAAATATATCAAAATATGATATTATATACAACATTTCAGAATATGAGCAGCTAGATAAAATATCCAAGAAAAACTAGTATACTTTTTCTAGTGCTAGTTCAGATCACCGCTTACCAACAACCCAGTTTGTGTCCTTTGCTTTCTCAGTTGACGCCTCACGTGTAATTTGGTAAAAAAACATCGTCCGACAATTGGTGAACTAACAGTCCAAGAAACAGATAAATCTTTTCCATTATGCAGATGCACAAACAATTAGAGTTGCACTGTAAAGGGGGGCAAACATCCAATATTATAATTAGAAATATACATCCACTTCAATCACTATATACACAATCCATGGAAAGATACATGGCATCAACCCGAACTCAATATTCATTAGTCTTGCTTACCTGTACTCAACTGCGTGCTAGCAGCACCATGGGAAGGATCGTCTTCCTCACTAGCTTTAATAAATTGTAACCCAAGCTCAATAACAAACTGAAATGATACACAGTTTATATTCATATCTCAACCTCTATTTAATTCAAAGCAATAGTATCAAAGAATAGGACAGCTCATTAGATGAATTGCATTTAATTCATCACACTAATAATCCAGAAAGCTATTTAAAATAATCACCATGCATCTAATCAATAAGTGTATATACCATCATTTGTAAACAATATGTTGCTTTATCATTTTTACTGTCCATGAAACAATGAAAAACTCATGAATAATTCTCACACACACACACACATCACCAAAGTTTAAACCAGCAATACACG
>JANTPZ010009133.1:0-14964 GCA_025593235.1 Vachellia pachyceras
GTAAAAAGCATATTGAAATCCATAAAAAATATCTTGAAATTTGTAAAATATCTCGTAATCCGTAAACTCTTTTCTCCCTCGGAATTTTCAAACACACATGTGTGCTTGTTTGGGAACTCATTTTCTCCAACGGTACACGTAAGTTAAGATAAAACCATCTCGAATCTGTAAAAACCATTTCGAATTCTGTAAAACTATTTCGAAATCCATAAAATCACCTTAGAAACCGTAACTCATTCCTCTCAATGGATTTCTCAAATATACAATATCTTTATACTTATACCAGGATTATATATATATATATATTGCGTGCGCGCGTGTGAGTATGATGGACCAGCGCTTGAGCCATCAGGGCCTTCAATTATGTGAGGATGATCGGCTCCGTTTGGATAGCCCGTTGGGAGAACGGACACATTTTTTGAGGTAGTTTATGTAAGAGGAAAAGTGTATCGGTAAGCACACCCGTTGTGCTAACGGGTTTACCAAACGGAGCAATTATGTATCGCCTTCCATTGATTGATTTCCTGTCATTTCCCATCTCATCTCACCCGTTTTTTTTTGGGTAACATCATCTCACCCGTTTTGGAATCGCTATTTGGCGCCATCAACCCTGAGCATTGTCATTGGCCAAAAGAAAAAAAACCTTGAGCTTCGTCGCTGTGAACTTTTCTTCCGCTCCTGCTCCAGAAAAAGCAAAGTGCTGCACTAGCTATGGCGGATACAACCTCTCCTATGCTCATTGACGACAATGATAACGACTTCGCTGCCATGCCCATTAAGGATACTCCGTGGGTTGAAAAGTACCGCCCTCAATCTCTCGACGACGTCGCCGCACATCGGGACATTGTCGATACCAGTATGAATCAACGCTTCCTTTCCAGTTCTTCAAGTTATAGGGTTTATGTTACCGATTGTGAAATTTCTCGTCTTTTTCTGTTGCCCCCGAAACAATTGCAAAGAAATTTTTTCCTTTACGGGCCCAACCGAAAACTTTTTATGATCTAGGGGATTACATTTCTTAATCTGAGAGAAATTTGTCCCCTCCATTTTGTTTCTAGTTTTTTGCTCGTATTGTGTAATTATCACTTCCAAACATATGTTTAAATCCCGACTAGAGTTTTTGGTTGGATATCTTGGGTTGCTACGACATGGGAAGTGAGGAAGGGACTAGAGCACAATTACCTTTATGTTACTTGTATAATTTCTATAGGTGTAATTCTGGATTAAATCTTCTATAGTAGACTGTATTGCTTTGGTATTTTCCTTTGTGTCATTATTTCGGTCGGATAAAAATAAAGAGGATTTGTAATATACTGTTGTCTGGTTCGAGTCCATATCTGTCATAGATTCTTACTCTCATCATGATTCTTCATTGTTTAGTTGTATACTCACTCTTTGCTTCTAACTCGTTGTTTGATCTTTATTGAGTAGTTGATAGGCTGACCTCTGAGAACAGATTGCCCCATCTTCTACTGTACGGCCCTCCAGGCACGGGAAAAACTTCAACAATTCTTGCTGTGGCCCGCAAACTGTATGGAGAACAATACAAAAAAATGATTTTGGAGCTCAATGCATCAGATGACAGGGGAATTGATATCGTACGCCAACAGATACAAAATTTTGCTAGCACCCAGAGCTTGTCATTTGGGTTGTTTTCATTATTTTCATTTTACCTTCTTACTTACATTTTGTTTTGTATGGCTTTGATTTACTATTTGGTGTTAGGAGCAGAAGTTATTTTGTGTTGTGTATGCAAGCTAATGAATATGCTGATTAAGTATTGGTCTCCCTATGTCATGTATTTCTGTACTTTCCGGTTCTTGCACTGATTTGTAAGCTTCTAATTAGTCATGTTGGTCATTCGAGAGGTTCTACATTGGTTTCGTGTAATTTGTCTGTTTTTATGTCTTTGCCCTGGAAATTTCTTCCTCCAACAATTGTAAACTCGGTGTTGAAATACTTCTTAGCTGACATTATTTGATCAGTGCTCATGCTATGTAACATACTCTGCTAAGCCTTTTCAAGCAGTTAATGTAAAAAACAAAAATCCACACACACAAACTAAAAGAAAACTACATACCAGCAATTATAGCAGTTATAATGTAAATGTTATCCTGTATACTGATGCGAGCGTTTAGACCCCTATTCATGATCCAAAAAACAATTATCATTTTTTTGTTTGTATCATTTTTCAGTCATGATGCTTTCGATTGTTTTAGGCATGAAGTATTTTTGTGTCTGATTTTGTGCATTTGATTGTGAAATTCCATGTCAATGCATGGAAATTATACTGAAATTGCCAGTTTTGGTCTTAGCTGATGAAAAAGGTTCTTGTTTTACAGAGTCAAGTCCCCTGTAAAGTTGGTCTTATTAGATGAGGCAGATGCAATGACAAAGGATGCACAATTTGCATTGCGGAGAGGTATTACTATTGTCTATATAGCAGAGCTAATGGCATTTTGTTGTGTTATAATACACTTCATCTTTTTCTTTCTTTGTTTGTTTTTTTTTCAGTGATTGAGAAATATACAAAAAATACTAGGTTTGCACTTATTTGTAACCATGTAAACAAGATTATTCCGGCACTGCAATCAAGATGCACACGATTTCGGTTTGCCCCACTTGATGCTGTCCATATTACTGAGAGATTGAAGCACATTGTTAAGGCTGAAGGGTAAGTATCATCACCTCAGTTACCTTAAATACATAGCTGTTTACAATTGTCGTAAAGCTTTCATAAGAAAGGACATTCGCTGCTCTTCTGGGCTGCCATTTCACTTGGAGGAACTTTTAAAACATATTCTGTTTCTTCTTTGATAACTATCTTGCAGGATGGGGCACTGGGTGGGCTAGTGTGGGAAAATGTACTTTCATACTTTCATTATTATAGCATATGCAGCTCCTGCTATTTCAATTGAAGTGATTATAACTTGTCCCCACATGCTTGAAGTGATTACCTGATCAGCAAGAGCTCTTGTTTTGGAAGAATCACCCCATATTTTATTTTTACATTTTTTTATATTCAACATCTTATAGGAAGAATTCAATTTTTCATGAAAATAACACTAAGATTGAAATATCTTAATTTTAAATTTTATGAAAGATAACTCTCAGTGTTTCAGGAACATCATGTTGTGTTGAATATACTTAAGAAAAGGGGAAAGGTGAAAGAGAACAGAAAGAGATCTAGATAGGAAGAGAAAGATAACTTCTGAATAATATTCTGCGTATATTCTGAAAGGCACAATACAGTATTTGTAGGTGTACAAACATAAATGAAAATAACCAGCCTGATTTATCCTAAACTGCTCATAACTTGCAGTAACTAACTAATCTTATCATCAGCAACAGGAATACATCAAAAATAAATTATAAAACAGAGACTTTATTATACCTTTTCCTCATGTAGAACAAGGACCTTGGATTCTATCATTACCCCCAAAAAAACAACAGAGAGAGAGAGAAGCCTTGTCCTCAAGGGCGAAAGAAGAAAATTGTGCAGGAATCATATCATAAGATTCACAACTAGCTTCTTCTGAAGGACGGTCTTTCCCCTGCATCATCAGCTGAACATCTTGGAGGCCATTCATTCTCATCAACAATTCTGACTTCTAACACTTTAAGAGGCTCAACCTGTAACTCCCAATCCTCATTAATAGCCAAAGGAGAGAGAGAAGAGGGAGCATCAAAATCGTGAGCTGCTCTAAGAAGACGACAGTGGAAAACTGGATGAATCTTCGCATCTGCTAGTAACTCCAATTCATAAGCCACAGTACCAACCCTACGAGCAACAGGATATGGTCCAAAATAATGGTTAGCAAGCTTTTTAAAGCGGCAGTTGGGAAGGGGCTGTCTAGAAGGTTGCATCTTCAAGAAGACCATGGTACCAGGTTCAAAGACAACACCACGCCAATTTTTCATCATTTTGACGCTTCATCCTTGACTCGCAGCAAACCAAGTTCTCTTTAATAGTGGATAATATTGCATTCCACTCCTCAAAATATTCAACTAAATCATTGATGAGAGAATCACCTGGAACAAGTAGTAAAGGAGCTTCCCTACCATACGCAATCTTGAAAGGAGAAGGACTAGAGGCAGTATCAAAACCTGTATTGTAAGAGAGTTTAGCTTTATGTAGAAACTTGCTGCATGATTTAGGGTGTTCTTGAGTAAAGCAACGAAGATAAGTCTCAAGACACCAATTAACAACCTCTATCTGCCCATCTGTTTGAGGATGATAAGTTGTACTTCCTTAAATTGGTATCACTAAGGTAAAACAACTCTTGCCAAAAGGAACTTAGGAAAATAGTGGCCCTACCAAAAAAACTAGATTTGGGATAGTCATGTAGATGCACCACTTCCCTACAAAAATATGTCAGCAAGGGATGATAAACGAAGGAGCATACATACTAAGTTTGTCAACAACCACCATCATAGTATCTGTTCCATGAGATATAGGTAACTTAGTGATAAAATCCATGGAAATATCCTCCCAACTATGGGGGTGTTTGGATTAGCTTTTTTTTAAGTGATTTTACACAATCTGAGGTAAGTATGTGATAGGAGTTTTGTCTCGGCAACAAACTGCCTCTATGATGAGACCCAGGATCTAAGTGCTCATCAGTCTCACCTACTCTCTCTATTAAGCAAGCATCTCAATTAATGGATGAGAATAAAAGCCAAAAGAAGGGAGAATCTCCAATCACAAAACAATATCAATTCATTCATTTCATCCGTAGCTTATTCATGAATGGCATATTTATAGACAGAAAGAGAAACTGACTGACTCCTAAATGACTCTTTGGACGTGGACTAGTGGCTTAATGCCTGACTCCAATAGATACGGATCCCATAAACAAATAACTAACACAGGCCCAGTCAATACCCCTAACCGTTCTCCTATTTTTGTGTGCTGTTGGTTTTCTATCACTCTATGTTTAGGATTCTACAAAAGTGCAACAAACCAGCTGGCGATTGAGAAGTAGGGCAATTGGAAATGAAACTTGCGACCTCTTTCATCTTATGCAAATAAAAATGCTGCTGTAAATATTTCATTATTTTTTAGACACCCTCGTGACCACTATAAGTGATGAATGTACCTTAGAGATAAGCATACCATTGAGATCATATGGAGCAGGGGTCGCCAATCTTTTTTTTTTGTAGGAAACCTGACCAGAAGAAAGAATGAGGAATAGATTGTGGATTATGCTATAGAGAAACAATAATATGAGCAGTAAAACCATTTTCCAGCAGAAGTTGTGGAAGAGCATTGGAGTAATCAGCATGAGGAATGGAAGCAGCAAATAGTGTTGAAAAATGTGCTTTAGGGCCAATCATTGTCTTATGAGTGTTTTGATTAATGAATCGTTCATTTTCGTTATCATAATCTTTGCATGTTTGTTGTGATGATCTGCCCTTGGATAAATCGTAGTGATTATCCGAAATGTTTGTGGCTGATCATCTACGCAGGAGTAAAGATGAAATAAGACCATTATAACTTTGAAATGTTTAGAAACACTTGTCAAACTCAATGTCACTTGTAAGAGTACAACGTACTGGGCCGACCCACTGTGAGATAGCTCCATGGATTAATGTCATAAGCTTATCTCACAAATTAAATTTTGTAAATATATTATATATATGATAAAGATATAATATTTTGGATTTCTTTTAAAAGGAAGATAAATTAAATTTTGGATCAGTTTAAAAGACAGAATAAATTTTGAATTTAATTTATGAAGATAAATTAAATCTTGATTTAAAAGATAAGATCTTCGATTTAGTCTATAAAGATAGATTAAATCTTGATCTTATAACTTGTTTTAATTTATGCAAATAAATTAACTCTTATCCCTGTTACTCCTTATCCATATTAAATAAATTGGTTAAATTATATATGTTGGACAAATGTAGATAAAACCGTCTTTATTTAATTTTTCGGATTAGTTTTTGATAAGATTTGAATTTTGAAATAGATAAAAGAGAGATTTCAAAATTTAAAAGGGATAAGCTTTAAATGTCTATAAATAAATGGTCAGAGCTCTCCATTAGACCCATTTAAAAAAACGCAAGTCAGAAACCTGAGATAGAAACCGATTGTGAGAAGGAGATCTAAGAGTCGAATCTAGAGGCTCTAGCACGCGTTTGTATTGGAAAGGCCATTCGTGTGGATATTGCTAGAGGAAGTTGATCTCAACTATTGACTTCTTGAATCCGAGCAAGAAAGGAAAAGAAAACCTTCCAAGAAAGGTATGCATATTGACTACATGGTTTAAAAGCCTTCAATAGATCTATTGAAAAGATTGGAAAGAAATTTAATCTTCCGCTGGGCCTTCCAATCCCAACAAATAGTTCTGCAGAATGAGGAATTCCGGACAAGGCGTCAGCACCTTGTGATAGGATCTTAGGAATAGGGAGTTAGTTGTTTGGCCAAGTCTTTATTTAATTATTTAATTACTTATGTATTTGTTTAATTATTTATTAATTATGTAATGGGTGTGTCAGTTATGCATGTAGGAGTTAGTAGAATAGTTATGGGTTAGTGGGGTTATGGAAGGAATTAGATAGTCATTTACTACCCTTCCTCTATAAATATCCTAGTTGCATTCCAGATTAAGCATCGATAAAATGAATTTATGAGTATTATTTCTAAGTAGGGGAGATTCTCCTTTCCTCTGGGCTTCTTTTATCTCTCAATTGTGAGATGCTTGCATTTGAGAGAAACTAGAAGAGACGAATGAGTACCTAGATTCTGGGTTCTCATCATTTGGTATCAGAGCCTTCCATCCATTGCCTTCTCCTGCGCACCCTCCATTCCTAATGCACCTCGTATCCCGGCCACTTTTTCCATACAAAAAAAAAATCAATCTCCAATCTTCGCTCGTTCCATACGAAAGCCAAAAAAAAAAAATCAAATCAGTTCTCATGCTGTCTAGTGTTCATCGTTCGGAAGTTCACGCCATCTCGTGGTTGTCCAGTTCCAATCGTCACACTCCATTCGTGCCTCTGTCTGCTCGTGCTGTCTCACCGTCCAGGTCACCTTTCGTCGCTCTCCCCGAATCTTCGTGTCGGAGTCCCTCGAAGCTCGGCCCGGTCTCACCATGCTCATCCCCTGTTCGTTGCCCAGTGCTCCATGCCAGAATAGATCGCATCCTTCACCCAGTCTGTTCCATTCGTGCTGTTCCATTTCACGTCACCGCTGTCCTTGTTGCCCACAACCAGTCGCCCAGATTGCAGGTTGAACCAATTTGAGTCGCACAGCGGATACCCAGTTCACACCGTCGTCCATGCTGTTCCAGTCCACTTCGTCGTCAACGCTACTCCTTGGTCCAAGCACGTCGCTCATCGTCTGCTCATCGTGCGTCCGCCCGAGTGCTCGTGCAACACTCCAAGCGGGCTCAGCTCTCGCATCAGTCCCGGATCGTCATTGTGCAGTACAAGGTATGGCCGGCTCGTCGTCCAGCTTTCGACCCACAGCCGCTCGGACTCATTCTCGCCCAGGCAATGGAGAAGAAATTGGATCACGTGGGCCCAAGCCCATTTCCTATGCACCCAGTCTGCTCCATTTGGGAGCTCATTTCCAATGCCAACCACTCTGCTCCAATTTCGCTGATGGAAGTTACTAAGGGAAGCCACTCAGCTCCAGCCCTTTCGAAGGAACCCCAATCCCGCCTTGAGGACAAGGCGGTTTTTAAGGGAGGGAGTAATGATAGAATGCTAAAAAAGTAGGAAAGCAGTGAATGGAATTATTTTTATTATTTAATAGGAAATGGGTCAGTTTTTAGGAGCATTATCATATTGTCACGCAGTGGGAGTTAGTTGTTTAGTTAGTAGGAGTTCATTTCCATAAATTTAGGAGTGGTAGTTCTAATTCTAGTTCTATAAATATCCCAGTCATACGTATGCAAAGGCATCGATGAAATGAAATGAATGAGTATTATTTCTGAGTGGGGTAGATTTTCCTTTTCTCTTGGCTTTTATTCTTCTCCAATTAAGCGAGATGCTTGCTTAATAGAGAGAGGAGAGACTGATGAGTACCTAGATCCTGGGTTCTCAATATTTTGGTATCAGAGCCTTCGATCCATTAACTCCTCTTTCGCACCATCCACTCCAAAATTCACCTCGTATCCCAAAAAAAAAAAATCAGTCTCCATCCAATCTTCATCGTCCAGTCGCGTTCGTGCTTCCTCAGCCGAGTCGTGCAGTCCATTTGTACGTGCTGTCTCATCGCCCAGTTTGCGTCTTAGTTTGCATCACGTCGCCAGTCTCCAGTCCACAATCTTCATCGTTCAGTCCAGAACTCTCTTCGTCTGCTTCAGAGGTTTCGAGTCGTCCCGTTCGCGCCCAGTTCATGTTCGCGTGTCATAAAAAAAACCAAATTCCACCTTGAGGGCAAGGTGGTTTTCAAGGGAGGGAGTAATGATAGGATCCTAGGAATAGGAAGTTAGTTGTTTAACCAAGTCTTTATTTAATTATTTAATTACTTATATATTTGTTTAATTATTTATTAATTATGTAATGGGTGTGTCAGTTATGCATGTAGGAGTTAGTAGAATAGTTATGGGTTAATGGGGTTATGGAAGGAATTAGATAGAGTCAGTTACTACCCTTCTTCTATAAATATCCTAGTTGTATTCCAGATTAAGCATCGATGAAATGAATTTATGAGTATTATTTTTTAGTAGGAGAGATTCTCCTTTCCTCTGGGCTTCTTTTATCTCTCAATTGTAAGATACTTACATTTGAGAGAAACTAGAAGAGATTGATGAGTACCTAGATTTTGAGTTCTCATCACCTTGGTTTGAGGAACCAGATCTGTAAATAATGGAAAAATCAAAAGGCAGCTGCCTCATCATCATTCTTTGTAGTTATCCAACAAAATTTTAGACTATTATATGATTAGTATGAACTTCAAATTTGCGCCCTAACAAGGAATAATTCCTTGTCATAAGCAACGAAAAAGAAATTTGTTTTCTCAAGAAAGCAACAGGATGTCCTTCTTGTTAGAGGATGGCACTCACACCACTTGATGAAGCATCACACTCAACTACAAACATACTAGAGAAATAGGGTAAGACAGGTACAGAAATCAAAGCTTGCTTCAATTATGAAAAAGCAAGTGATGCTGCCCATTCTACTGAAAAGCGTCATTTTTAGTTAAATCTTTAGAGGTTTAGCCAATTGACCATAATGCTGAACAAATGTTTTGTAATAACCAATAAGCCCTAAGAATCCACGTAGTTCAGAAACATTTTTTGGTACTCACCAGTTTAGAGCAGAAGAAATTTTTTTTCCTTATCAACAGATAAACCAGCAGTAGAAATAGTATGACCCAGATAGGAAATATCAGATTGAGCAAAATGACACTTTGGAATTAACCAAAAACTTATGGTGCTGTGAGGTGTTTAATATCACTTGTAGATGACACATGCTCCGGAAAACTCGCTGTAAATTAGGATATCATCAAAGAAAACCAAAATGAATTTTCGAAGGAAGGATTGGAAAAGATCATTGATGGCAGTTTGGAAAGTAGGAGCATTAGTGAGCCCAATGGGTATCACTACAAAT
This sequence comes from Vachellia pachyceras, assembly GCA_025593235.1. NCBI lineage: Eukaryota > Viridiplantae > Streptophyta > Magnoliopsida > Fabales > Fabaceae > Vachellia > Vachellia pachyceras. The sequence continues at coordinate 9,568 of JANTPZ010009133.1, forward strand.
TCATGATGGCTTGAATGGGTACGAAAATCTGTTTTATGAATATCATCAAGCTGAACATGGTAACTAGAATGCAAATCAATACTAAAGAAAGAGGTGGCCCCATGTAATTCATCAATATTGGGAATAGGATACTTATTTGGTATAGTCAAACGATTAGGTTCTCAATAATTCACACAAAATCGCCTAGATGTGTATTTCTTAGCCACTAACAAAACTGGGCCAGCAAAGGGACTAACATTGGGACAAATAAAATCCCTTCTATAACAATTTATACACCTACCTTCAATTTCATCTTTCTGGGAATTGGGATATTGGTACGGACGAATATTTGGAGGCATTGACCCAGGATACAAAGGAATAGCATGATTATGATCGCAATACGAAGGTAATTCCTACAGTTCATCAAATACAGAAGAATTCTGCTGCAGCAATCTTTGCAGATAATTCTCATGAGTAGTTGATACATCCATATGAGAGAAACAATGCTACGAGATAGGATGTAGGTAATGAGTCGCTCCCTGAAGTTTATATCACCTGCCATCAACCCTGAAACCATAAACATTTGCCGCCAATTGCCTTTACTGTGTTTAATGAAGCTAGCCATTTATTCTCTAAGACCATATCAACACCATGAACGTAGAAGGGTAAAAATCATCACGAATAGTTAAGTCTTGTACCTGAATCTCATGTTGCATACAAAGAGAATCACAAACCACTATTCAGCCATCTCCAATCAAATGGTTGTACTTGAGTAACAGGGATGTTAATTCAGTTACCAATTGAGTAGAAACGAGGTTATGCATGGAACCACTGTTAAATAAGATCAAAATTGGCTTAGATTGCCGATTACCGTGTAACTTCATGGCTCTAGAAGGAGCACCACCCAAGATTGCATGAAGGGAAATCTCGGCCAGATTGGGTTCATCAGAATTTTCTTCATTTGGTAGAACACAATCCTCAATATCTTCCGTAATGTCCATGAGCCTCAAAGAAGTAGTTTTGCAGCAATGTCCAGGGGGGAATTTCTCTCCACAACAATGACAATATCTCTCCAGATCTGTTTATCGGAATGAGAAATAGAAGAGTAGTTAGTGGCTGGAATATGTATAGAAGTTGAGGCCGAGATAGGTGGGTAATTTGAGATTTGTGACGGTTTCAAAAATGTTGGAGGGAGTGGTAGCTGAAAATAACTATCCTGACTTGTCCTAAACTGCTCATAACTTGCAGTAACTGACTTATAATATCAGCAACATAAATACATAAAATGTAAATTATAAAACACCGAGACTTTATTATGCCTTTTCCTGGTGTAAGCCAACAAGGGACGTTGGATCCTATCGTTTGTGTATGCAAAATATTCACAAGTTGTCCCTATACTCTGATAAGACCCCATCACCAATTGCTATCGAAACTCACAGAACAAGACATGTTGTACTTTGTTCTATGTCTAGAAGAAAAGGCATAACAGAGTGGTGAAAAGGCAGAAAAGGTGGACCTACTGATCTAGAAGAAAATACGATGGTTAGCGGCCCAATACACAAAAGTAGGGGAGTCAAACTAGGTAGTCATGATGAAATAAAAAGTAAGAGCGCAATCAAAAACTGGGGAGCGAGTCTATAAAGAAAGGGAGTTGGGAAGAACAATGGAAGAAAATTTTAAGTGGCTCATGAATTGGAGTGGAAAGAGGCAATCCTCTCAAACGATTGGCAAACCTGTTTTGTTCTATGTCTAGAGTTTATGTCATGTTGAGATTGTGGTGGCACTGGGATTGAGTTGTGTCATTCCTCTTGGTTATCTGTTGTGTTAGAATCTCAGTGTAATCGATTTTCCTTCCTTCACAATCTTTTTTTTTAACTGTAGTAGAATGGGTTTTGTGTATTGTACTTTGTACCAGTGTAGTGTATTACATCTAATTAATGTCTTTTAGCTTAAATTTCCATCTGTGTAAATCTGTTCCTTATATAGCCAAAGATGTTTTGATCTGGAAGTACTTGTGGAGGGTCCTCACATATTCATATGTGCAGAAATGCTCTCTTCAAATGGATATTATGCTTTCTTATTATATCTAACTTACATATTTCTTAGTTAATTATTATTGATTATTCAACTGTGAACCTTTTTTTAGTTGACAAATGTGATTTATTAGTTGGATAATTCAGTCTTGTGGGTTTCTTTATTACAGCTGTAACATTGTGATTCAACAGTTAAACTCAATAACTTCCAATGTGATGATTTCTATTTATGTAATTTGGCTAGGCTTGATGTTACAGAAAGTGGCTTAGCAGCACTTGTTCGGCTTTGTAATGGAGATATGAGAAAGGCTTTGAACATTTTGCAGGTTGTGTTTAAGAAGTAACTATGCCTGTTATGTTTGATCGAATTTTATTTTCGGAGTATTATAGTTATATACACAATTAATTCTTGAATACGCTCAACCTCAGACTTAGTTTGTAATTTCTCCATATTGATATTTAGACATACTTCTATAGGATATAAGGAAATGGTGGAAAACTGAATGTAATTGAATAAGCACCAACATTGATAGGGACATGAATTTGAAAAGACAGCAACATGACAAAATTTAAGGCATCCAAATTCCAAATGTCTATACAAATGGCTAAGACTCCTATTAACTTGCTACTGTAGAAATGGTATTATCAAAGGGTATGTTCTGGGTTATTTGTGCCAATGGATCCTTGATGACATATTTTGTTGCTTCATGTTTGCAGTCAACGCATATGGCTTCTCAGCAGATAACAGAAGAAGCTGTTTATCTTTGTACTGGAAACCCATTACCCAAAGACATTGAGCAAATATCTTACTGGCTTTTGAATGAACAATTTGCAGATAGTTTTAAGAGTATTGAGTTGATTTATTCCTTTTGATGTTATTTTATTCAGATAATTTCACTAATCAGTTTACTTTTATTTTGTTTGCTTAACTTGCTACAGAAATATATGAAATGAAGACAAGAAAAGGATTGGCTCTGGTGGATATTGTGAGAGAAGTCACAATGTAAGCCTTATGCATCATGCTAACTGTCTACCTTCTTGGCAATTCATTTTATTATCTTGATTTCTGTTATCACAGGTTTGTTTTCAAGATTAAGATGCCTCCAAGCGTTCGAGTACAGCTGATGAATGATTTGGCTGACATAGAGTATGTATTACTGTGCTATTTTTCTGCATACTATCTTCCCCCCTAATATTATAGATAGATGGCAACACTTGAAAGAAAGGTTACTTGTATATCTGAACCATGTGTATTGTGATACTACTGTCTCTTCCTTGCATTTTCCTGGATTAACTTATATTGACCATTGATTATTCATATGCCTAAGATGATCTATCTGTTAGATTGCTGGATATGTGATAGGTCGTAGTATCCGTGTTTATAACAAAATAGAAGTGCCTTGAACTTATAATGGGCCAGCCTTCGCGGGGGCCCCATTCTTTTTAACATCTATGACTTGCATCCTTTTCTTCCTCCTTGCCTCTAGTGGAGTGTGGTGTTGAAGTGAATGGTTGAATTATACCCTCTTCCATCCTTGATACAAGCACCAGTTGGGAGTTGGATTTAGTCCTAAATACATGACATTAATCTATTTTGCCTTTCAACTTTATAATTTTTTCTTCAAAGCATCTGTATTTATCATACGCATTAAGGAGTTTCCATCTTAAGGTAATCATGATGAAAGAGGATATTTTAATAAAACTAACCCATATTTGTTACAAAATAGTACATCTAATTTTTTTAATATACCCATATTAGTTATGTAGCTCATGTGATAATGGAAATGTAATTTGTCTACGCAGGTATAGATTGAGTTTTGGGTGCAATGATAAGCTGCAGCTGGGATCGGTTATTGCTTCTTTCGGAAGTGCTCGATCTGCACTTGTGGCCTGCTAAATAACTTGCTTCCAATCTTCGGTGTGGGATTTGATGTTACGTTATTGGTTAGGGATATTCGATTTACTCCAACTTGTCGCTACTGTGATGGCAAGAATTTAACTTGATAGGCTTTTCATGGGAGATGAGTTTCGCTCTCGTTTTGGAGTATCTGTTTGCAGGGTGTATTCTTTTCCCCCATACAAAGGAGTCGCAAAAAAAAAAAAAAAACTATGCTACACTAGAAGCTGAGTGAGATGGGATCCTGCAGGAACGAGAAATGTAGCCTAGGTGAGAGCTACAATGTCTTCTTCGCCAGATAATCCGCAACATGGTTCTGCTCTCGCTGACAGTGATGTAGCTCAATCGTGGTTCTGCTCTGCTGACAGTGATGTAGCTCAATCGTCCATTCTCTCGCTGACAGTTATGAACAGAAGTTTTGTGAAACTCGAGTTCCAGATTTCAAAACTTGAGTATCGAAGGAACTCTCAAAATTTTCAAACAAACTCGAGTTATAATAAAAGTGTTGATGTTAAAATCCTTTACAAAAACTCAAGTTATGTTAATAAAACTCTAGTGATGTAACAATTGCATTACAAATCAAGTTATGAACAAAAATTTTCATATTTTTCCTTATAATACCTCTAGTAGAAACTTAAGTTACTTCAAAAGTTTTGTGAGACTCAAGTTACAAATATAAAACTCGAGTTTTACTTCATGAATTTCAAAACTTTCATAGATAGTTATCAAACAACATTGGAGTTTGGAAAATGAAACTCGAGTATTACCTTTTTTTTTACAGTAGACTTAACTTTCTGCCAGATCTTTCCCTTTTCATGCTTCATTGGTTTAAATTTTAACTGCCATCATAAATGGATGATGCTTTGACTCATTAATAGGAAATGTACACCTCTAATTATGTCTCTAGCATGGCCTCAACATTCATATTCACAGAACTTTAACGATGGACATCATAGAAGCACTAAATGCAAGACGTTGGAGATTGCAGCTAAGAGCAATGGACATTTGGCTCTTCCTTATGCTAATTAATGGCATTCACCTATAAATAGGAGAGCATACAAGGCCGACGATGCAAGATATGAACACATGATGCTTTTTGCATTTATTTCATCACCTACCTCTCTGTTATAAATTCATTTTGTCATTGGTGCTTCAGTGTTTATTTATTTACTTTTTGAGAGAATATATTAGTTCTTTCAAACTTCTGGATTGAGTGAGAAACTCAAGATTCGAGAATCTTGGTAAGTTGGGTTGAGTTGAAAAACAAAGGGTGTCTCTATTTTAGTGCAATTCTTGAGGGGAAGTGTGATTCTCATTGTAAAGGCTTGAAGGTCCTATTGTTATTGCTGGTTAGTGGATTGGAAAATTTCAGAGGTACTATGAGGACTGAACGTAGGATAGAAGGATTGAATCAAGATAAATCTTCGATTTCATGTTCTTTGCTATACTCTCTCTTACAATGACTTTGTTTTAATTATTCTCTATTTC
>JANTPZ010009134.1:0-14095 GCA_025593235.1 Vachellia pachyceras
TCTACTTTTTTCAAAATTACTATTTTGCCCTTACCTTTGATACTGAAAGACCTTTATGCCCTTGGTCTTTTATTAAATGACATATGGGTCCCTTCCTATAAGGTTTCCCATCCTCATTTTGCTTCTATGGCAAATATACTAAATTTTGGAATTCACACGGAACTCTGTGCCTGAACTTTCGGCCCTTAATCTTTCTTTCTTTTTGAGCCATCTACTTCTCGTCTCTAATTCATCATCTTAATCCTCATATTAGCCTTTATTTCATTTAGTATGAAATTATGGATATTACACCTTCAAAAAACTGAAGGAATCATCTGCGCTTTATTTCACGACTAGCTAAATATAGGTTTGATGTTTTAATAGTATCTCTAGATATACAACTCCGATTGAGATGAAAATGGACTCATATGAAAATAGATGCAAAGAAAAACATTTTAATAGATGGATCACACTCACTAATGGTCAGACGAAGGAGTTATGATTTTCGAAATGTCACCCAGGATTTTGGATGCTGCTTCCAGACAAGGTCTTAGTATTTTGATTATATCTTTTAGAAGGCAGATATTTTTGCAGTGATTTATTTTTCATTGGAAACTAGACATGAAGAGATTTTTGGGGATATGTGGTTTGTAAATTTTGGAGTTAAATTCCAAAAGTTATGGTGGTTGGAAAATGGGCTCAGTGCTGAATTTGTTCATTTGCCTCGAGACCGCTTCAAGGTATTAGTTAAAATCTGATCCATTGTTCAAATCACTCAAAAAGCAAACACAAAAGCTTAGTGCAAAATTGACATCCACTCTTCAAAGCACTAGAAAGAGAGTCTTCAGAATTTAAGCATCACCTCGAGGCTGTCTCAAAGCAAATCCTTTTTTCTCCTAAAGATTAGTTGAATGCCCCGAGGCATGAAGAAACGCTTCGAGTGATCACCTCATAAATCATACAGCAACGCACACTATGACGTACCTTAACTTAACCCTTAGCTTCATTATATATTGATTTGGAATCAATGGGAAGTGTCAAAGTGATTAAAAAGTCCAAATAGTTTACTTTGAAAACATTCGAGTTTTTGAAGGTTACTATTCACTGCATTTTTGGACTAAATTTGAAAATTCATAACTAATTATAGAAAAATCGAAATTGAGTGATTCCAATTTCTATTTGAAGATTGTAAGTTCCTTTACAAGGGAAAAATACTAATTGAGTCATTTGATCATCTTTATATTTAATTCATGAAAAAGTATTGTTCATTTGGTCATTTTTCTATTTTCCCAGGTTTTTCAGTGATTTTCTTCTAAATTTGGAACTTAATAACATTTTGTACAAAACTCTAAATTCAATGTTCTTTAGTTCATTTTAAAGCTTGCAATGTGAAATATTTTTCTATAAAAGTTCATCTCATTTGGAGTTCACTTGCTCTTTTTTTCGATAGGCCGAAATTAGGGGTTTGGTTAACTTGAACATTTAACCAAACTTTTCAGTTCCAAACTTCACCATTTGAAACCCTAACTTCTAATCCTTTCTTAATTATGTTTAATCATGCAATTAGGGTTCCTTAACTAATACATACCAACCACACATGCATGGGTTTACATCGAATATTCCATGCCATACATAAATTCCCAAAATACCATTACATTACAACATATTTTCATAAACAAACATATCAAATTCCTTGCTTCAAGCATTAAGAACTTTCTCCTTACCCTTTGATGAACTTGTACCTAGAAATGGTTAGTGGGAAAGAGTGAAACTTTTGGAAATCCCAATAGCAAAGCTTACTAACATACATGAAGAAAATTGCATGACATGCTTTAAGTTTATAGAGAAATGTGTAACAAAGTACAATGTGTACCAAGCACATATCCATGCATATGGCCATAGCATAATAGCACTCATAAACACATTTCAACAATGTCATAAAGTCATACACATCATTAGAGTAATTTCACAACAGTGTTATATAGAGTTAGAAAACTTTGCTACCTCTTACTCTTTAACTTTCTCTTAACATTCTTGATTTTCCAAGCTCTCTTGTTGCCCCTTTCCAAATAGGCTCCTTAACTTCTCAACTTCCTAAATAACATTTAAGAGCATAATCATCATTCTCAAGTCATGAATTTGCCAAGAGAACATCAAAAACGCATTAGAGCCTTTCTTGCTCTTTTAAAGAAATCCTAGAACACTTGCCTTAATGGTTTCTAATGCTTTACAAAACTTGGGCTCACTCATACCTTACACAAAAACTCATTTTAAAGCCATTGGAAGCATCAAAATTATAAAAACCAGCCTCCTTTAACCACTTTCCAGATTTGGACGAAAATTCCCAAAAATTAGGAAAATGGTTCTTTTCAAAATTTCAACTCATGCAATCACCATTTCATGATTCCAAACTTGTTTTATATGTGTTGTTTAGCTCAAATACAGCTCTTCCGTATCAAGTGGAAAATTGGACAGCACCTCCCCTATTTTCTCATGATTTACCAAATTTACAAAAGTCACAAAACAACTTCAACAACAACACTATTACAAAAAGTACTTTTTACGCCCTATTTTTAACCCAACTAGTGCCCTTTCTCATGGGGTATATATGTGAGGGGAGTAGAAAGGTGGGGCCTATGGCGCCCTATATTATAAAAGGCGCTATAAGTAACCTTACAGCACCCTATATTGAAATATAGGGCGCCGTAGGGTTTTTTTTAAAAAAAAAAATACGCCGTGAGTCGCCGACGATGTGGAGACGATGAGGAGGTCGTAATTCCTGTGGATTCCTCCCCTTGTTATAATGATGTTAACAAACATGAAAACAAATGTATAAATTTATAACTATACAGCTGTAGAAAAATTTGGTGAATTCCAACCAAAATCCTTAATACCGAAGAGAAGACAACCCAATAATAGCAAGTAGAACCACCAAAAACAAATGAAGGAAACATATATAGAATCAAGTTCAAGAAAAGGTGGGAATAGAGAATACATGCATCATCTTGCTGCTTTCCTTCTCCACTCTATTCATCCTCTGTTGATCTCCAGTCCATTGCCAGACAACCTAAGTATATGTAGAAAATGCCGGCAATCCTGTTCATCGTCCCTTACTGAGGCGGATCCATTTGTACCGTGGAGTTCTGCAACTACCTCCACTCCCTCCGCCTGGAAAGTCGCCTCGAACTTCAACAGCCATCTTCAACACTCTTTCTTCTTCTCCAGATCGATAGTAGAATAGAGAGCATGATAGGAGTCAGAGTTTCTTACAGTTGCTTGCATGGTCGCGAATATGGCGATGGTAAGGTATCTGCATGAAAGAAATAATTTAAAAATGGAATAATTAAAAAAATCCCCAAAAAATCCGTAAATGACTCCCTGCTCCCAGTTGTTGCTACCTGTCTCTGTTGATTCTCGGCATTTTCCTCCGGATGCCTTCCCTTCCCCTCCCCTTCCACTTAAATTCTCATTCTCTCTCCCACTCTTCTTCCTCGCATCACCACCACCCACCACCATGAATGCCATCGATTCCCCCTCAAATTCTCGCCTTCAACTACGCCACCTTCGACTTCTTCACCCTCATCAACAACCTCTGGACCTGGCTCGCCCTCCTCACCGCCGCCCTCAGCCTATGGCTAAACCCCATTTTCCTTCTCCTCCGTCTCTACCGCAACCTTCCAACGATCGAACCTTACATGGGTCTCCTTTCATGGAAGACGATCGACCGGTGGAAAACTTTGTTCTACATGAAGCCCCCAATACGAGCATGCCGGAGGCGGGTGTTTTCTCAGTAGAAGACAGTGACGTCAAAGGAGTGTTCAAAGGGAAGTTTACCATGTACTATTATGAGGACAGAGAATGTGAGTCAGACAAGGAGTTGAAGGAGGCGTGCTGTGACGGCGTTTGCGGTTGCAGTTACACATCGGAGTGGTGGGAGAAATGGGATAAAGTGTTGGAGACAAGAATAGAAGTGAATGGGTGGTACATGTGCCAGGATTTAACAGATATTAAGGGTAACGTCGTGAGATTCTGGGATTTTGGAATTGATAATGGCAGATTTTTGAAAGTGAGGCACGGCCCAAGCTGTATCGTGTGGTAGATTCAGAGATACATTTCAAATGGTCAACGCTTCTTTGCCGATACCCTAACTTTTAAAGTTTATGTGCCCTTTTTTATATAGGGCACCGAAAGTGTGCCTTTTGGCGTCCTACTCCTCTATAAGGCGTCAAGTGTGCCTTTTGGCACCCTATATTCAATATAAGGCGCTAAAAGTCAACCTTTATGTGCCCTATATTAAATATAGGGCGCATAAAGGCCCGTCTCCATTTTTTATTATTTCAAAAATACCATCGCATTCATTTTTTACTCCCTTTTTTAAAAAAAGGATGTAAATTTCAGTAGTAAAAACTATTATCTGTAGTAGTGCAACCACAACATCATCAATATGCTTCTTTCATCAAGAGGAAGCATTTGCAACCAACAAATGGCTTTAAATCCCTCTCTTTTCACTTTTCTCTCAAGAACCCTAGGTTTTGAAACTCGAAAAAGAGAGGCCAAATCAGATTTTTGATCTATGGAAGAGGAAGAGGAAGTTGCAAGGATCATTTTCATATATATCACAACGTAGTATACTTACTTACTTTGAAGATTCACCAAGCTTTTCTCTTCTTCCTCCCACCTAAAATGGCATCACTTTCTCTCTTCCTTGCATGCTGGTTGTGCCGTGAAAAATGGCTGGAGAATAAGGGAATTTGCTAATTTATTAATTCAAGAATATGTATGTTGTTGAAAGGTAAGCTCTCTTACCTTAATGTTTTGTAAGCTCTTCTTCTTTCTCCAAGCTTCTTCAATGGCGTCAAATGCTCTCAATTTTGGGGAGAGAATGGCATGAAGAATAGCTAAAGAGAAAGCTGATTCGTACTAAGCCACAAAATGTAAACTTAGATCGTTGGTTAGCCTTGAAAATGGATCAAGAATATTAATTTTGATTTCCAAGGATTGTATAATGACAACCCCAGGGTCGTTCTCACGGGAAGCTAGTTGTGTACCAATAGTTATTAGCTTGGATTATGTTTGTGATACAGATGCAAACGGTTTCTTAATTCAAGATAAGCTATGTACCTAATGCAACTACAAAATTTAAAAAAATCAAATTTTTTTTCAAAAGTCAACTGTTTTTGCAAAAATGTGCACATCTTTTTAACAAGATTAGTGTTACAGGAATTAACATTTAACTCTCATATAATTGAATGGAAACATCCAAGCTACTCAAACGTTAAATAGTATTCATTAAATCATGTTTTTTCCAAAAGTCAACTGCTTTTGCAAACATGTGCACATCTTTTTAACAAGATTAGTGTTACAGGAATTAACATTTAACTCTCATAAAATTGAATGGAAACATCCACAGCGACTCAAACGTTAAATAGTATTCGTTAAATCATATTTTTTTTTCAAAAGACAACTGTTTTTGCAAACATGTGCACATCTTTTTAACAAGATTAGTGCTACATGAATTAAACATTTAACTCTCCTAGAATTGAATGGAAACATCCACAGCTACTCAAACGTTAAATAGTATTCATTAAATCATGTTTATTTTTCTAAAGTCAACTGCTTTTGCAAACATGTGCACATATTTTTAACAAGATTAATGTTACAGGAATTAACATTTAACCCTCATAGAATTGAATGGAAACTTCCACAGCTACTCAAATGTTAAATAGTATTCGTTAAATCATGTGCTTTTTTAAAAGTCAAATGTTTTTGCAAACATGTGCACATCTTTTTAACAAGATTAGTGTTACAGGAATTAAACATTTAACTCTCATAGAGTTTAATGGAAACATCCACTATGTCTCAGTCCTTAAATAGTATTCATTAAATCATGTTTTTTTCAATATTCAACTGTTTTTGTAAAAATGTGCACATCATTTTAACAAGATTAGTGTCACCGAAATTGAACATTTAAATCCCATAAGGATCAAGAATATGTATGTTGTTGAAAGGTAAGCTCTCTTACCTTGATGTTTTGTAAGCTCTTCTTCTTCCTCCAAGCTTCTTCAATGGCATCAAATGCTCTCAATTTTGGGGAGAGATTGGCGTGAAGAATAGTTAAAGAGAAAGTTGATCCGTACTAAGCCATAAAATGTAAACTTAGATCGTTGGTTAGCCTTGAAAATGGACTGAGAATATTAATTTTGATTTCCAAGGATTGTATAATGACAAGCCCAGGGTCGTTCTCACCGGAAGCTAGTTGTGTACCAATAGTCCTTAGCTTGTGATTATGTTTGTGATACAGATGCAAACGATTTCTTAATTCAAGATAAGCTTTGTACCTAATACAACTACAAAATTTAAAACTTGTTTTTGGTATTTTCAGGTGGCAAAGAAAAGTAAGGCAGATTTGGATTGAAAAGGGAGTGTTATGGTAGGTTCCTCTTGAAAATGAATTGGGCCATCATAGTTCGCAAAAGATTAGGTTGAGTATCGACTTTCGCACTAAGTTTTCGAGATCACAAACCCTAACAATTCGTATGGGTCCAGAGCGTCATACGATGTTCTCCTTCTAAATCCCCACACGACTTGTTAGGTCACGAATAACGTGCAATGAACTCCATTCCATGAAATCCTTGAAGCGCTCTTAGTGTGTGTACGGAAATCGTAAAGTGATAAAATTAACTCCATGCATGCTGACTCTGAAACTTTGTCAATCATAAAACAACTCAATGCACAATAATCCAAGTTTGGCTCAACCGAGACCAAGTATTTACATATAAATCACAAAGTCCAACTCGGATTCTAAGTAATCTATAATGTAAATATAGATTAAAAGTAAATACTCCCCTTTCGGCACTTCAAACTCCGGCTCACTCTATTTCAAGAAGATGGAGATGCTTAGCTCCTCATAGATGATAGAAACAGTCTCTGAATGGATGAGTGAAGCATGATGAATGGATGGTGGTGAAGGCAATGGGTGAAGGTAGGGTTTGGAGAGTGTGTAGATGAGAGAAAAGATGAGAGTGTGTGTGTTTCTACCTTCCTTCCTCAGCCTCCTTCCTCTTCTCTTCGAAAATGACCTAATTTAGCATTAAAAACCGTCATGGTTCAGATCTCTAAAGCTGGGTTGGGTTAATTTCCATATGGAGTAAAAATCTGGTGCTGATACACGATATTTGCAGTGGTTAACTTGTGGTTCTCCGCGGAGAACCTCTCCCGAGAGTTCTGTCTGTTTGATTGAACTTCGGCCGCGGTGAACTGTGATTACGCCACGGTAAATACAGAATTCCTGAAATGAAATAACAAAACTTTGGCAGTATCATTTGCTCATCATGGAATTTAGGCACAATAGCATCATTATTCATGGCATATGAACCCAAAATTGTATTAATCCAAATCAACAACTCGTAATCTCAACTTAAGCACAAAAAGGTCATGTATGGGCCAAAATTGACTTTAAGACTTTGGAAAGTCAAGAAGAAAACAAATACAATTAAAGGTTAGTCAAAAGCAAAAAATCGGCCTTGATAAATGTCTCTTAATTGTAATGAAAGGTGGAGATTTAATCTTGATTTACAAGCTTAATCCAAAGGCTCAAAATCTACCAATGTAAAAAGCTCAAAATCCAGCCTTTTTCTGTAAATTGAAATAAAAGCCAAACTGATAGTTATGAGATTAGATAAGGCCTAAATGTTAATGGACCAAAGATACCCTGGTCAATTTAGTTCTAAGGCTCAGAAATTACTAAGAATGTAAGCCAGGGACATAAATGTCATTAGGTATAAAGACCAAGGGAAATATGGTAATTGGATAAAAAGAGGTCAAACCAGTAGTTAAAAGTTGAGTTTGAGCCCATAGATAGAAAGTTCGGGAAAAGATGATGCCGATGGGCTGAATAACCCAAAGTCAGGCCTGCTCAGCAGGAGAAATTTTATGAGAACTCCGTAGTAAGCGTGCTCACCCTGGAGTGATGTCAGGATGGGTGACCTCCTGGGCAGAACCCATATATCATTACACAAAAGACCAGGGGCAAAAAATTCAAGGGCAAAATGGGAATTACGAAAAGTTAGACAGTGTAAGGGCATTTTGGTCATTAAGAGAAGTGTAAAGGCATTTTGGTTATTTGACAAAGTCAAAGTTAAAAAATCAATTGTTAACCAAAATATCAGAAAAATTCACAGATGCTCAAAAGATAGAGTAGAACCTACTGATTAACTTAGATTTGACCAATTGTCAAAATGTGGCCTAGATTTTTATTTATATAATTTTGAAGATTTAAAGGTAGAAAATAATTATTTGAAGTATCAAGAGACTTTAATCAGTTGATTTTATGGCAAAGAAAAATAAAGTGAATTTTATAATATTTTATAAAATTATTGCCCAATATACGATGAAGGCGAATTTTAAGAACGGAAGGAAAAATACACAAAAATTCTAAAAATATAATTTTATTCAAAAAATAATTTTAGACAATCTTGAGGGCAATTTGATAAAAAGAAAAGGGCTAGATTATTAGTGAAGATTATAGAAATTTTTAATGCCCTAAAAGTTATTTGCCTGTCAAAAATACGTTTTTCAGGGATTTTCGGTAGGATAAAATTACCCTGTTAATTTTGGATGAATTTTAGTGGTATTTTTTGATAAATATTTCATCACATGGGTAAGGGAAATAGGGAGATTAAAAGAGGAATAAAATATTTCTAGAAAAGCAGAGAAAAATTTACCGGTAAAAGGCATAATCAGTAGAAGTAACCGAATGTCAATTAGTTTGTTGAAATAACCAAGTTTCCAACCAGATTTTTACATCCCATGTGCATCCATTATGACCACTTTATGAGGACCAATGAGAAGAAGCTAAGTGTAAGGTGTGGTGGTGTATGGACTCTTGGATCTTGTCTTAATTTACAAGATCAATCTCAACAATCCACATAATCTTCACATGCATTAAAACCCTTATGACCATATTTTTACACCATTTTCCAGCCAAATTTGCGTGCACAACCAGACCTGAAAAGAGAAGAGAAGAGGTATTCTTGGATGAAGAGAAAAAGCTCCAAAAATCTAAGGTGAAGTTGAGTTATGATGAAATCTTTCATATACTTCTACTCCTTGGAACTTCCTCTTCACTTATATCGGTTTAGTTTTTGGATTTTGCTGGATTTTGGCGACTGAAAATTTAGGGTTCTTGAGTTGAAAAATGAAAAAGAGAGGGATTTAGAGGAAACCAAAGGTTGCAAAACACTCCTATGATATGGAGTAGATTGATGTATGTATTGTGGTTGTTTGGTTGTTTTATGAAATTTTGAGATCTCAAACCCTAAGGGGAGGTGCTATCCAATTTTATATTTGATGACGAAGAATTTTTTTGGGTTAAATAATCCATGAGAAGTATTTTGGGGTCAAGAATATGTCAATATATGTGAAGAAAGGTTGAAAATCACAAGTATGTGCTTGTGTTCTGTTTTTTGGTCAGTACTGGAAGTTGTGGAAGGATTTGGATTTTGATGATTTTATTACTTCCAATTGATTTAAAATGAGATTTTGTGCAGGGTAAAAGTGAGCACGAGTTTTGGGAAGCATTAGAAATCATTAAGACAAGTTTCCAAGCTCTAGAATTCTTTAAAAGAGCAAGGGAAGTTATATTGCATTTTTACTGATTCTTTTGGCTAAATTATGACTTGAGCTTGATGATTATTTTCTTGCGTAATGTTTAGGAAGTTAAAATACCAAAAAAATTGTTGGAAAAGATTAACAAGAGAGCTTCAAGTTCAAGGGGAATTAAGAGGACAAGGTAACAACACTCTTAACTTTGGCATCTACTTTGCATTGATTATATATATGGGTTAATTGCCATGTTTATTGTGTGGTTGTAGCCATTTAAATTATGAAACCTTACTTGTGTCAAAGCATGATAGTTGCTATGCAATGATTGGCTTGACTAGGAAACTTGATTGATTGTTCTTATTACATGGCATACTTGATTTCATTAATAATCATGCACGTAGATGTATTATTAGAGTGTTTGCTACTAGGATTTCCTTGAAATCTCACCCTCGCCAACCAACCATGTAGGTACAAGCTCAAGAAAAGGGTAAGAGTAAAGTTATGGATGAATGAAGATGATGCTCTTGCTTATGGAATTTTATGTGGCATAATTGAAACCTTATGTATAAATATTGGTGTAGTTATGTAATTATAAACTTCTACTTGGTTAGTGAGTGGATATATGATGATGCATGCATGAGTAGGGGTTCAAATGCTAAGGGATGCTAATGAATTTATCATGCATTGTAAGAGGATAAAACTTAACTAAAAAGAGGCATTGGCAAATTTTTAAAGAAAAGCTAAAGTTTCAAGTGAAGGGTTCCAAAACCCAAGAATCTGCCTTTTTTTGGAATAGCGATGAAAAATAGCAAACGAACTCCAAATGGCTTGAAGCTTTCTAGTTAAATACTACATGTCCTAATCTTTAAAATGAGCTAAATTTTGTTCAAATTGGATGCGTAGATAAGAAGTTATGATTTTTCAAAGTTAAGAGAAAAATCTGAAAAACTGGAAAGTTACCAAATGAATAATGATTTTTATGGAATAAACTGTATCATATGGAAAGTTTTGGAACCAGTGATATTTTGCCCTTGTAGATCACTTCATTAGCTTCAAATAGAAATTTGAACCACTCAATTTTGATTTTTCTAGAATTAGTTATGATTTTTCAAAGTTGGGTCAGAAATCTGGAAATTGACCAAATGAACAGTAACTCTGTTTTGAAATTTTTTTCACTTCTTTGGTTAACTTAAGTTATCTAAGGCCCTAAAGTGGTTCAACAGTGATCTAATATGAAGCCTATAGGGGAAAATAAGGAGTGTTACAACAACACATGTACACTTCTCCTATTCTTATTGGCTCCCATAAAGGTGTTATTAATGAGTGGAACTTGGAAGTTAAGTCGTAGTTACTCTAACCAAACCAAATGCCATTCGGTTACTTTATCCAATTACAACTTCTATTGTAAAATGTAATTTTATTCTTGTATTTTTCTCTACTATTTTGGAGATGTTTTCTTCCTCTTTTAATCTCCATATTTTTCTCATTTATATGGCAAAATTCTTATTCCAGAAATACCCTTGAAACTCATCCAAAATCAATAGGGTTATTCTACCTTTTCAAAAACCCCTGAAAATGTGCTATCGAAAGGCAAAATATTTTCATGGCATTAAAAATTACTATAATTTTTTATTGATACTCTAGCCCTTTTTCTTTTTCCAATTTGCCTTTCAGATGTCTAAAATTAATTTTTAAAGAAAACTATATTTCTCAGGTTTTCGGGTCTTTTTTCCTCTAATCTGGGAATTCACCTTTACCGTATACTGGGTAATACTTTTATAAAATGCTATAAAATTCACTTTATTTTTTCATATTCTAAACTTAACTTATTGAGGTCTCCTAATGCCTTAAATAATTATATTCCACTTTCTGTCCTTCAAAATTTTGTAGACAAAAATCTAAGTTGTAACTCGCAGTTTCAAGACCCACAGCAATGATCAGTGAGTTCTGCTCTATCTATTGGGCATCTGTGAACATTTTGGTGAATGGTTGACTTTTTTACTTTGAATTTGACTTTGACTTTTCTAATGACCAAAATGCCCTTACACTTTCTCTTATTTACCAAATTACCCTAGCTTTTACTAATCTTTCAAAATTCCAAGATTGCCCTTAATCTTTTTGTGTAATGACATTTGGGTACTTTCCAAAAGGTCACCCATCCTTACCCTACTCCAAGGCGATCACACTTAATTGTGGAGTTGTTATAAAATTTCACCCGCTATGCTAGGTCTGGCTTTTGGGTTTTTCAGCCCATCGGCATCATCTTCTTCCGTACTTTCGATTTATGGGCTCTAACTCGACTTTTGACTACTGGTTTGGCCCCTTTTCTCCAATAATCATATTGCCCTTAGTCTTTATACTTAATGACATTTATGTCCTTGGCTTATACATTTAGAAATTCCAAAGCCTTAGGACTAACTTACCCATAGTCTTTCTGATCCACTGGTTTCTTCTCTTCCTATACTTTCTTTCTTTAGGCCTTTTCTCATCTCATGGCTATTGGTTTAGTCTCTATTTCAATTTACAAAAAAGGGTGGATATTACATATATGATTTGATCAAATTAGATTAATCCAAAATCAAAATTCCAAAATTCGAATTTCACATTTTGAATTTCAAATTTCGCATTTCAAGATTAATAAAGATTAATCATGAATAACTTTTGAATTTTGAATTTCAAGATTAATAAAGATTGATCTTGGATATCTTTTTTAAATTCAAATTTCAAGATTAATAAATAATCATCTTGAATATCTTTTTGAAATTTAAATTTCAAGACTAATAAAGATTAATCTTGAATATCCTTTTAAAAATTGGAATTTCATGATTAATAAAGATTAATCTTAAATATCTTTTTGGAATTCAAATTTTATGATTAGTAAAGATTAATCTTGAATATTATTTTAGATATGTATTTGAATTTTAAAGATTAATTAAAAAATAATTGTGGATTCTAGAAGCTCTCCAGGAGTTCTATAGATATTAGGACTCATGAGTAAGAGAGGCATTCCATTCGAATCTAATTGTGAGCCACATAAACCCTAGAGAGAGTGAGACGTGAGAGGCGCAAGCAAGCTGCGATTGTTGGAAACTATTTGTGTCGATACAGGTAGAGGGAGACGATTAGAAACATTGGCTCCTCGTGATTAGAATCAATAACGTGGGAGGCCGTGGAATCAGAAGATATCCAAATGCAAATAATGATTCAAATTTGAAACGCAAAAGGTATGTCTCCTTCTCCTCGGTTTAAATGCCGTTGATAGATCCAAACGGGGATTAGAAAATTTTAAATTCTACTTTGTGTACATTCTAATCCCAATAAATAACATGTGGCCTACCACAAGCAAAACAAGGATAGCCATTATGACAATCCTCATGTGCCAAAGGTTGTGTCAAAGATGGTAAGCATTTTTATTAGTTAGTATTGATTATGATTTATTTCAATTTAGATATGAAAATACTTATATTTAACTTTAATTTTGCTTCTTCAAATATCCTGGAAAATGCTCTCAGTCCTGACAATGGTGGTTTTCTATGTGGTGTGAGCTACGGAGTGAAGGAAAAAGAATACATTGGGTAGCGAAAGAAACTGAGAACTTTTATGTTGCTGCAATAGTACAAGGATGAGCTGACCTTAGCGAAGTAGTAGTATAGGGATGATCTAAGCCTAGTGAAGTAGTGGGTTGCAAACTAATAATAGCTCATTTAGCAGTTGATTAGTCAAGACATAACTACAGTGGCCCACACCCCAAATGCCAACGATAGCTACAGCTGTCCCTTTCAGAATCTACCTAAGGTAATATGTGGATGCCAATCTTCTTTGTTATTTTAATTTATTTGTTTTCCAAAATAATTTTAGTTTCTTTCTTAGGGTGAGGCATCAATTTAGTATATTATAGGTAACCTTGGGTGCCATCAAGTCGCTATAAGCTGTATGTTCAACTTGGTAGGGAAGACCACAATCCACAACTCGCCTCTCCCTCCTAACCATGTTAGGGTAGAGCTAAAGACTACCATTGATCCTAAGTGTGCTCTATTGGTACCCACCGTAGATGCACAAACAATAGAAGTAGCCGTACTTAGCTTTGTTTCATGGCCAGAGACCCATATTGTAATATCCATAAATTTCGATGCTAGTTAAATTAAATGCTAATCCGATTACTAGGAAACGAAAAGGGAAATCAGAGGTAAATATTATAGAAAGAAAGACTATAGGCCGGAAGACCTAAAGATAGACCTGGCTTAGTAAACGAAGTTCCGTAGGAATTCCAGAATTAAGGAAAATTGCCCAGAGTGATATGAGGATGGGAAAACCTTCAGGAAAGGGACCCATACGTCATTTAATAAAAGACCAAGGACATAAAGGTCTTTTAGTATCAAAAGTAAGGGTAAAATAGTAATTTTTGGAAAAGTAGAGAAAGTAAGGGCAAAATGGTAATTATGAGAAAGTTAAAGGGTATTTTGGTCATTTGACAAAAGAAAAGTCAAAGTCAAAGTCAAAAAGTCAACCAGTT